>CAKNWT010316570.1:0-11868 GCA_932066315.1 Andricus coriarius
TAAGAACACCATATCAATTCCGAAAATTGACCCAAAACCATTTGTGATCATGATATGGTTTATGAGCGATTAATGTCGGCCATGTTAGATCCACCAATTTTTTCGCATTGTCTAAGGTACACTTAGAATTTATGGTCCACAGTGTGATGTTACACGTAATTAGAAATATATATTTTTACTAATTACGATAATTTTATTACACTTTCTCCGTAATTAAAGTGACATGCGTCCTTGTAGGCGCCATATTTGATCCGCCATATTGGATTTTTCTAAAGGCCAGAACTTTTTAGAAAGGACTTCACTATACGAATATTTTGACGTCCCAAACATAAAAAATCCATCAATCCAAATTTTGGGAGTGCAGGTGATCCGGTTGACATGAAATGTCCCATATGAAAGTGATAAATCCGTTAAAGTTTGAAGCCTTAAAGTTTGGACAGAAATCACAAATAAAATGAATATTTAAATTAATTAAATTTAAATAATAATATTATTATTATTACGCATTTTGAAAACCACCTATTCATGTAAATTGTGTAAAACGAAAAAATATTCCTCCGTTAGCCTTGGGTTTTCAGCGAAAAAACTTGGCTGAGATTTTGTCTACAAAATCCAAGCGATACATTAGCATAATTAGCTAGAGCGTGCGGTTTAGATTTAGGTAGTTTAGGTAGGGTTCGAAGCCCCAGCGGGGGCGATTTTTTATAGCATTGGGCGTACGATTATGTTTGTAAGTGACCGTGTCTGCAATTGCATAATTTCAAAAATAAATCAAGTGCAATTATTATATATAAAACAGTTTTTTTTTGCAAATTTATTTATCTGTTTCAAGCTGCTGTAATGGATAGGGCAATATGGGCAGCGGAAATATTCCGCATAGAGCCGGATAAAAAACCAGACACAAATACCGTATAAGTATCCGGATAGAATCAGATGAAAACCGCATAAGTTTGTACTGGACACCGAAAATATGTCGCATAGAACCGGATAAAAAACCAGATAGAAAAAATTGTATACACCGACTAAGTTGCGTATAGAACCGTATTAAAAGTCGGAAACAAAAACCGTATAAGTATCCGGATAGAATCCGATGAAAATCTTATAGGGCTTTACAGGACACCGAAAGTATTTCGTATACAACCGGATAAAAAACCTGATAGAAAATGTTGTATACACCGACCAAGTTCCGCATAGAACTAGATTTAAAACCAGACACAAATACCGTATAAGAATCCAGAGGGATGCGAAAAAACTCCGAATCCTATCCGTCTCTATCGGATCCTATCTGTCATTTTGAGCAGGACAAACTATCACCCAATTTATTTTCCGACCACATTCCGGACAGAGCCGAATGAGACTCCGCTACTTGAATAATTTAATTTTGTTGTTCGGGTGTCCGCTTAAGTACCGGATAGCGTCGGATAGAACAGCGTTTTCGGTCTTGGATTCAAACAATTACCCAATTTATTTTCCGAGAAAATTGCGGACAGAACCCGATAAGACTCCGTCACACAAATAATTTAATTTTCTTGTTCGGGCGTCCGCTTAAGATTTGGATAGCGTCGGATAAAACAGCGTTATCGGTCTTCGATGCATCCATCACCCAACTTAATTTCCAACCAAATTCCGTACAGAGCCGGATGAGACTCCGCCGCGGAAATAATTTAATTTTATTATTCGGGTGTCCGATTAAGAACCGGATAGCGTCGGGTAGAACAGCGTTTTCGGTCTTCGATGCATCCATCACCCAACTTAATTTTCGACCAAATTCCGGACAGAGCCGGATAAGACTCTACCACGTAAATAATTTCATTTTCTTGTTCGGATGTCCGTTCAAGAGCCAGATAGCGTCAGATAGAACAGCGCTTTCAGTCTGGAATCCATCACCCAACTTAGTTTGCGACCGGATCCCGGACAGAGCCGGCTAAGACTCCGCCGCGGAAATAATTTAATTTTCTTATTCGGGTATCCGCTTAAGAGTCGGATAGCGTCGGATAGAACAGCGTTTTCGGTCTTGGATTCAAACAGTAACCTAATTTATTTTCCAACCGAATTCCGGACAGAGCCGGATAAGACTCCGGCGCAGAAATAATTTAATTTTCTTATTTGGGTGTCCGCTTAAGAGCTGCATAGCGTCGGATAGATCAGCTTTTTGGTCTTCGATGCATCCATCACCCAATTTATTTTCCGACCAAATTCCGTATAGGGCCGTATAAAATGCCATTTTTAAGTTAGTTACATATAGTTTCGTTTTGTGATGCCGAGTACAATCCGGATAAAGCCTCTATGCTTCCGCGTAAGGTATTACGACCCTAGCGGACCGAATGAACGGAACGGATACGCTACAGCGTATCCGAATAGTATCCACATCGTATCCTCTCCGTATCATGCAAGATAAACTCATTAAAAAGGAAATATGAACATTTAAGTTGTTGAAATTCGGATTCTACGTGAAATTTTGCGTTAGAAGGTCACGGAGTAATTGCAATAGTTTTTCTTGCAACGATAAAAACTTTTAAAATATATAATACCTATCGACAACGTGGGCTGAAGGCGACTTCAAGCGTCCATAATCAAGCATCCACCATCGTTTAAAATAATCGTTTAAAATTTAAAAATAAATTTTAAATTAAAAATTTTAAATTTTAAATTTTAAATTTAAAAATAATCGTTTTAAATACACCTTAAACGATTATGGATGCGCTTGAAGTTGCCTTCAGCGCACGTTGTCGATAAGTATTATTTTTTTTTAAGTTTTTATCGTTGCAAGAAAAACTATTGCAATTACTCCGTGACCTTCTAACGCAAAATTTCACGTAGAATCCCAATTTCAACAAGTTAAATGTTCATCTTCCTTTCTTAATGAGTTTTTCTTCCATGATACGGAGAGGATACGATGTGGATACTTTAAGGATACGCTGTAGCGTATCCGTTCCGTTCATTCGGTCCGCTAGGGGAACCGTGTAAGGACCAGATAGGGGCGCACTAGATTCCGAAATGAGCTATCCGGAGCCTAGCTGGTTGTGTATTCGTCTTTATCGGATCCTATCTGTCATTTTTAGCAGGGAGATTAGAGCAAGAAAAATAAAATTTCAACCAAATAGTAACGTTACCGCGTTAGTGCTGTTTCGAAGTATAATATGACGAAGTAAATTATATTGAAAAATGGCCTAAAAAACTGTTTGGTAGAGGCACTTATCTAAATGTATTTAGATAGTATAATATGGTACTTCTATTTTATTAGTTGACATACAAATTCCATTAGTTGCAGCGACTATTCAATTAGTATCAGCAACGAAGAAAATGCGGTCGTCCAAAACTAATACAATAGCAATACCATATCTTACAAACTAAATATTTGGTCCAATTAATCATTCTTTTCAGTGCACTTAACTAAAAGAAGGATTTTTGTTCTTTTTCTAAGCTAAAGTCCTTTCGTATTTATTTTTTACATTTTTTAATAATGATTTTTATAAGGACAGTCATGCATGTGGCACACTTAGCATTCGCGATAGGAAGGGATAAGTTAATCTTTTCTGAACAGATAGTGATTGTAAAATAACCTAATTAAAATGAAAAAGCAGAACCTTACTTTTATTGTTGAGCGCTAAATAATATTCATTTGATGAAAACATATTCCTTCCATTCTGTTCTATTTAACAAAAATTCCCGCCGAATTCTGCCATTACACGCTGTCACCTACCTAATTTCAGCGGGTGAAAAAGTTGCTCCACGGGTGGCCCCCACTCTTTCCCCTGATGAGTCTCGAACGATTCACCCGAGATAACCGAGTTTATCCCAAGCGTCGGGGTGGGATTCCGATGCCCTCTAATCTAGTTGATCGAATCTCCCTTTTCATCTTGTGAAATTAGACGGAAATGTCCGATCGTTTGAAACCGATCGACTTCAACTATCTATTCCTATATTATCTGTCAGAAAGAGAGGGATGACTGTCGACCCAGATAACGAGCGTGCGACGCACATTACTCGCACGTCGTGCATATTAAATAGACAAACTCCAGTGGGCACGAAACCATGAACCTCTCAAGGATATACTTGTCAGTCCAAACTACGTCTCTATGATGTTTAATATCGTAAAGATGTCATATAAAAACGTCTCAAAGGCATATAACGTTCTCCGGACATCTTTCGTACTTTTATCACCTTATAGGTAGGTATAATTTCAAGTTTAATATTAAATCTTTTAAACCTTATTATATTTTAATTAATTACTCATATTATGATATTTGTAATAATCACAAAGTCACCAAAAGAAAAATATATATTTGAATCGCGCGCCATTTCATTTTCCTCTCTCTCCATCTTTGCGGTTTCTTTTCTGATTTTCTGACAAGAAAAAAGTGATTGCGTGCATGCAGTTTTAAAATCGGAGATATATAATATTCTTTAGCAAAATTGTAAGTTATTATTTCATTAATTAAAGTATTTACTTTTAAGTGACTTATTATTTAATTTCTACAATAAAAAATTCATATATTTCTCCCATTTTTCCTGTTTTCAATTCTTCGAATCTTTAGGTTATTTTGTTGCATGTCGAAAAAAAATTGTTTTGCTATTGTGCGATTCACTTTATATGTTTTAAAATGTATCTGATTCTGTTTCTATATATTTCCAGTCTTTGTATTGTCTACATTTTTTATTTATTATAATGACAAAACAAAAATAGTGTTATTTTAGAGTAAGGTTTGTTCAAGATATGACAACCCCATTATACCAATTAAAAAATCTTCTGTCAGGGACCCTTTAAGGTTTATTATGTGTATA
Source organism: Andricus coriarius (assembly GCA_932066315.1). NCBI lineage: Eukaryota > Metazoa > Arthropoda > Insecta > Hymenoptera > Cynipidae > Andricus > Andricus coriarius. The sequence goes on from CAKNWT010316570.1 coordinate 4,786, forward strand.
CATATATTCAAATTATAATAAACGTTATTTATTACGAAAGCATTATCTTATTTATTTGAAATATTTAGATCATTATTTTAGTATGCTTCGTCAAGTCGCATGAGTCTTATTTCACTCTCACGCGTGCATCAACTATCATCCGTGCGAGCGATATGCGTCGCATATGATGACACATATGTCTGCATCAGTGACTTGACGCGTGAGCAATAAGTCCGCACGCGTGCGAGTAATATGCGTAGCATATGCGACTATAATTGTTATCTGGGGATGACCGAGAAGTCGAGAGTTCTTGATTACCGAATATTGTCCCGCTCGTTCTGACACATTAGATAGAAAGAGAAAATTGCATAGTGGAACAGTTTTGACCAATGAGGTGCCTGCGCAACCTCTAACTCTCACCTCATTGGTCAAAACTGTTCCACTATTCTAAAAAATTCTACTAATTTACCTCCATGGGTCTTTCAGTCAATCTCGGCTCTCGCAGATATTTGCTATTTCAGGTTGTTACGTCATCCCATGTGGGCAGAAAACGTCGACGTAAAGCAAAAACTCATGAGAGTGAAAGAGACAAATAGATCTGTCTGTCTCTTTCACTCTCATGAGTTTCTGCTTTACGCCGCCGTTTTCTGTCCTCATGGGAAAATAATATTGTTTAAAGAAAAGATGCATACGTTGGTTAGATGAAAATTTTAACTTAATATAAAAATGATCAAATATGTAAATGAAGAAGTGTAAGAAAATTAAATATTATTTAAAAAATCGAAAATAAGTTTCAAGTGGAATATTATAATATATTTACCATGCAATTTTCAAGTTTCAAAAATACGAGTAAATCAGTTAGCAAGTAATGTCGGGGAAAAGATATTTTCATAGAATTCGTAAACATAGTTGATTTAAAAACCTGTACAAAAATATAATTATCGATCATATTAAATCCTATTATTGAATAGTGGTGTGCATGGCCATAATTTTGCTGTCGTACACCTTGCCTTTCTCTGTTGGTTCAGCTTGATTAGTTACTCGCAGTCGAAAAAGTAAAAAACTACGTAAAATTTTGTGTGTCAAATCGTGACATGGTAAAATGTGAGACATAGGAAGTTTTTGGAACCGAGGTAAGAAAAAATCGTACAAATTTACTTTCTAACACTTTTGAAATGCAGGATGCCACGATCTGAAAATATTTTCCATTTCTCTGAACATATTAAACGTTGCGTCGTTGACATAGAAAAACGTGTTTTCTTTTAACTCTTCGTAAGCTACGAATTTGGCATAAGGCAAATCAACTGCATTCTTAGAACCAGCGGATGCAATGCAGGATTCACAAGTAACCATCCTTTTTTGAATACTTGCAATTAAATATCCAGCCGCGAGATATAAACCATTTTCTTCCAAAATATTCCACGCTTCAACAGCTGCAGATATTACATCCAATTCTGATGATGTTTTTGTGGGCAAATCATGTGAATTGCTGAGTTTGAATTGCTGAGGTTGAAGAATTCTCGGTGCCTTGCGGTAATCTTTCTATTTTCTGGTTTTTGTACTTCAAGAAATTCAGTAAGGTGTTCACTATCATAGTATTCGTAGTTACTACAGCGAATCAGTTTATTGTACTCTGCAAGTACTATTAAGCTACTATTAAGTCTACCAGCAGCGTTTCCTTCTATTAGTGTTTCAGAACAGCGAAGGACGGCCAGGACCTCCGCCTGAAAGACAGTAGCGTGTCGACCATATGGTATCCCTATCCCTTTCCCTCTCTTGCTGTCATAAATTCCTGCTCCTGACCCTTCCTCACCCCTGGAGTTATGTGTATACAAGATTTCCCCTTGGAGGAGCGGGTTACCGTTTGCTTTCCACAGATCTCTGCTTGGGATGTAGACTCGGAAAGCTTTGGTAAAGTTGAAGCGTTTTGTTATTTTATCTTGCCTCATCTGAAGAATCGGCAATGCACTGATATCACTCGACAGCCTCGTGTGCCTAGTTCCCCGAGTTCACCTATTTGCTCTTCCAGACGGCCCATCGCGTGTGCCGCTCTAGCGATTATCGCGACATGTAGGGGTTCTTCACAGAGCATGAATCCTATCGCCGCTATGGGCGTAGTCCTCATTGCTCCAGTCAAACCCATAAATGCTAGCGTTTGTAATCTTCGCAGCCTGTCCTGCATTGTTTTAAGTTCCCCCCGTGGCCACCAGTCCACGGCCGCATGTAGGAGCCTGGGTTTAAGGACAGTAAAGTAGAGCCATGCAAGCATTTTAGGCCCTAGGCCCCACGTCAACCCAAAGGCTCTCCTGCACATCCAAAAAGTCATGACAAACTTCCTGCATTGGGTCTCCAGGTGCTTTGCCCAGTTTAGCTTGCTATCTGGGATTACTCCTAGATATCTAACTGAATCTGAAAACGTCAGCATCCCACCGCAAAATACTGGAGCGTCAACTTTTGGAATTTTATAATTTTTCGTGAAAATGACCAGGTTGGTCTTTTCAGGATTTACTGAGAGCCTTGAGCTATCGCACCAGAGCTCTACAATGCGCAGCGCCGACCTCATAAGACCCATCAGCGTCTCCAGATGAGCCCCCCTGACTAGGATTACAAAGTTACCCGCATATCCCTGAATATAATACCCCTCTTTATTTAGCCTTCGAAGAAGGCCGTCCACAACAATGCACCACAGGAGGGGCGACAGGATAGCCCCCTGTGGGCATCCCCGCGGAGCTAGTCCCCTTACTAGGCCCTCACCCCATCTGGTTTCGAGTCTTCTCCGACGTAGCATGCTTCCTATCCAGCGTACAAGCTGGTCCGGCACGCCACATCTCAAAGCCTCTCTACAGATGACTTCTGGGGAGGTATTGCTGAAAGCACCCACTATATCCAAGAAAACGCCCACAGCATACCCCTTTTGTTCCAACTGCTGCTCCAATTTCGCCACAACAGCATGAAGTGCAGTTTCTACCGACCAGCCTGTCTGAAAAGCATGCTGCCCTCTATGCAGTGGGGAGGCCAAGAGCACCTCATCCCTAATGTATCTCTCGACCAGCCTCTCCAACTTCTTCAAGATAAAAGACGTTAGGCTGATTGGTCGAAAATCTTTTGCAGCAGTGTAACCCTCCCTCTTTTGGGTATGAAGGCTACTCTGCCATCCTTCCATGCCATGGGTACGTGTTCAAGAGCTATACTTGCCCTAAATAATTTCGTCAGAGGAGGGACGACCAAATCCATGCCTTTTTGTAAAAGCACTGAATAAATGCCATCCGCCCTGCTGATTTAAAAGGACAGAAGGACCCTACGGTCCATTCCACATTCTTTTAATCAGCGACCTTAGAGTCGAAATTCCAGTCGCCCCTCACCACCTGTTGGCCCCAGCCTTCCCCCTCTTAGTCGGTTCGGATTCAGTGAAATCCCGGGAAGTGAATTTCCATCAGGTGATTCAGAGTTGCTTCTTCGTCTTCGGCAAACTCACCATTATCGAGCCTTATGAGCCCAAGGCGAGCTTCCAGATTTTTTGCCAGGATCTTGTGCAGCTTCGCTGTTTCCGGAATCTTTTTCGATTCCTCGCAAAAGCCCCTTCAAACTTCCCGCTTATACTGTTACGTCCCGAAATTTTACAAATTTTGATGTAACGCCTAGCTAGGTGCAACCTACCATAACGCAAATCTTTCAGGCTAAATCCCTCAAATACAAGTAATAGCATTAACGATCTTCTCTGAGTTTGAACCTATCTATGGTAACTGTACTATGGTCGGTAAGATAGAAATCGTAAGATACATAAAGTACATTACCATAAGATGGAAATCATAAGATACATAAAGTGTATTACCATGAAAGGATAATGACTCAGAGTATACCGACAGGTTAGCATATGTTTGGTTAATAAGAAATTGTAATTGCAGACTCTGCCGCTAATGTATAATTAAGTATATTTATTAGCATACGAATGTATACATGTTCCTAATAATCTGAAGCATGAACAATAACAAAGTCAAAACTAATTACATGGAACATGAATACACACGCATGTCTAAATTAAGTAATAAGTTACCGATAGAATGTCATACTACAGTTTACTATTAAAGTATAACCCACTTGGTGGAGAAACATGCGCATTGTCAGACAAGACTGTAACCAAAAGTGTCTGACTAGAGATCTCGCCTATAGCTAAGCTAACAGATAAAATCCAAACTCCTGAAAGGTCGAGAGTTGAGATACACGATCGCAGCATGAGTCACCAGCATGAATCGTCCGACATTCTATAAGGAAATTCGCGCGTATCAAATAACTTCTTGCTGATCTAGAGAACAGACATCCGATCACCGAAAGCCTCGGTGGACGGAACATAAATATGCTTAATTCGAGAAACCTGAAACTCTTTGGAAAATAATGATTTAAAACTACAATTACAGAAATACGTGCCTTTACCCAATTTTGTCGCAAGTACGTGTCTTTACTCACTTTTGTCACAAGTACGTGACTTTTCTCACTTTTGTCACAAGTACGTGTCTTTCCCCACTTTTGTCACAAGTACGTGACTTTTGCTAACTCTAAGGTGTATATAAACCCCAGCGCAACCCTTGTCAATTGTCTTACGTTCTCGGCAGTCTTACTGTTCATTTCGTCTACGAGTAACGAATAGTTTTGACAAAATAACGGCTTTTATCTCATTGGGACCGAAGAAACCCTCTGACTAAGTCGTATATTTTAAAGTTCAAATTCACAGTAGTTATCGTGATCAAGTCTTGGACTAAGTCCCTTCGACTGAAGCTTTTGGTCGTCGCAGAGCAACTTTCCGAATCAAGTCCGCGGTGTTAACGTTCGTGAAAGGACTCATTATCGAATCTCTTACGAGTTATTCAACTTATCATCAGGTGAAACTCCGTCGGTGTTTTACATGATAAGTGGAGATCCAACCGACAAAGCAACTCATTCTCGCCCTTTCTTGCCAGAAAGGTACACGTAAGTTTTAATTTATGTAACTATTTAACTCTGTTATTATTCCTATAATAAAAGAATTGTCAAACCGACTATCTCACACTTATTCAAATTCTGAATTCTAACACAGTCCGTGTAGGGCTGATAAGTGACACACAAACCCACATTAAATAATTGGTCAGGTCTTACCAGCCTGACATAATCAGCACACTGGTCTCTCTCTTTTCCTATTTTCCATACTACCCTCGCCTTCTGCTCGGGACGTGACAGCTGATTTTATGGCAGCGGTGGGATTGCCACTTTCGTTTAAATTCAGTGCTTTCATTTACAAATTAAATTCAGTGTATTTTTAAGATAGCCAATTCATCGGCACTCGAGAGTATAAGTCCTTCTTAGATACGTTGAACGGTCACCTTCAGGGCAAGGCAAAGTTCGAAGTGCATGATAGGCGTTGGTATACTTCGCGTGCTCGCAAGCTCTGCCATCGTTAATAAACCTACGAAACACCCTGAATTAACCTTGTATGTACTCCTTGTAGCAGGATTCTACAAGTGAGGGGTCTAAATCAACGTCATCGAAGATCATCAGTCAACGATCGCGTTTAACATCCTTCCGCGAACTAACAATAATTTAAAACAAGTTTTAGTTTTGAATTCCACGATTAAAATTCGAAAGTTCGTGAGTAAACCACAACCGTGTGAAAAACCCATCTAACCGAGAATCAAGGGGTTAGAAAATTAATTAAATCACAATTTTTAACCTTTTCGACATTTAAACCATTCGCATAATTTAAAAATATTAACCTTCATAATTAAGAAAAAATTTGTGAGCCTCTATCTGACCATAAAACTTGCCTTTATTTAAAAAATTTTACATTTTAGCAAAAACAAATCTGCATCCATTGTACGTTTTCTTCTTTTACGGATTGATCACCCGTGGATGAAATTCTTACAATGGGTTCACTCATCACAATCTTTTCAAATTTTAACAAACGTGTAAGATTACAACTGCTATTCACTGTATCTTGCGTCTATTTATTCGGTTAAATACAAATATCCTTTTACTTCCGAAACAAAAAATTGTATGACGGATACTTAATCCACTCATAAGACAGAATTACAATTTTATGGAAAGAAGTTTTTACAATTAATTCATTTAAAGAACCTTTTATACCAAAGGCGAATGTCTGACTATCTATTACAGCTTATAAATAAGCAAAAGTCCAAAACGGTAATTTTAGTTCACACAAATAAGGTAAGCGAATTTGTGTACAACCCAGCTTTGAACCATAATTTGATTCAATTGAATAGGTTGTCACCCTTTATTACAATTTACCATTCGAACATTCTAATTTGTCAGAAAAATTGATTATCAACAATTGGCACAGTTCAAATTCCAATATTAGATAAAATTGTTGAATTTAACGTCATAACCTCGAAAATTCCAACCGAGATCTCTGGTATAGTGGGTAGATCATTTTTAAAACAGTTAGACTTATCTATTCCTGAGTTTCTTTAATAAATAAAAGAAATTTAACCACATTTTGATTGAAATTTTCTAATTTAGCTTAAAAGCTGTGTGCTCATAACAAGACGAACTCTCGGCCTCATTATTCGTCACAGCATAACGGTCTAACCTTTACTGCCTTTCGCTACTGAAAAACTAAGTCGTACTACTTGTCAGTGATAAAAGCATAATTACTAGCAGACTTCTCATTTACGTTACAACAAAGCTTTAAACCGCTCGTAATCAATAAATAATTTCAACAAATCGCAAAACTACAATTGAGTTCTTTTCACGGATTCCTCTAAATAGATCCCTCACAGTAGAGGCAGTCCTCATAAGGTAATCACCTTTCAATAATTGCTAACAGAGAAAACTCGTTTAATTTATTCATCAAACAAACTTCAAAAATAAATTTTTTTTAATTATACGAACGATATTTTAAGAAGAAAGTAAGTGATTTCGTTTACAACCCATTCTTGAGTAATTACTTAACCCGGGTAATAAAACTCAGACCTCTCCTTAAATTCACTCATTTTAAATTAACCTAATTTTTACAAAATGCCTAACGATCCTAATCAAACTCAATTTACTGGCGATATAACTCGCACACTCAGTGAAGCCATGATGACATCCATGGCAGAGTGTTTCGCCGTACAA
>CAKNWT010316577.1:3768-18208 GCA_932066315.1 Andricus coriarius
ATCACTTCATTTGTTCCGTCAACACTGTTCCTCATAACATTCTACAAAGATTGGTAGCTCTAAGAAAGTATCCAGAGGTGAAGCCTTTATCTCCAACTGTCCCGTCTGCCGCGTAAGGTCATCCGCGGCTAGAGACCTGACTCCAAGGAACAGTGTTGAACGATGTTGTCTGGCGTAAATTTCCCGCACCTGCTTACCTCCTAGGGTAGAAGGAGCAGAAGTGGATGACGTGCACGTTCCAGTTGCGTCGGGATTGGTTAATTTAAGGAACCATGATCGTAGCTTTCGGAGCCTACAACTTCTCTCATAAATAGTAATAATAATGAATTTCTGTTCTTCTGGGATCACTTCATCTGGCCCGTCAACACTGTGCCTTATAACATTCGACAAAGATTGGCAGCTCTAAAAAAGTATCCAGAGGTGAAACCTTCATCTCCAAATGTCCCGTCTGCCGCGTAAGTTCATCCGCGGCTAGAGACCTGACTCCAAGGAACAGTGTTGAACGATGTTGTCTCGCGTAAATTTGGATTGGTTGCTTTAAGGAACCACGATCGTAGCTTCCGGAGCCTACAACTTCTCATATAATAATGATTATTATTATTATTACACCATTAGGCCAAATCCCTTTCGTGGTGATCGTGACTCACTCGGTTCTAGCTTCGTTATACTGTCGAGGATCAAGCAGTTCATATGTGTGTGTGTGTGGGGGGGGGGGGGGGGTATAGAATATTTAAATTTATCTAGAATTTGCGTGTTGCTTATTTAAATAGCACGTTCGTTCCGCAATACTGCTCCGATCCAGGACGCTCATAAATCTCTCCAGCAAGCACCCCAAGCAAAAAGCTTCACAAAGTCACCATGTAAAGCTTTCCACGCCGGCCCAGTAGTTATAAACTCTTTGTCGCCACTCTAGCATACCACTTTAGCTTCCTTTACGTCCCTACATTTTTTCATGCAAGAGGCCGTTCAAAAAATACGTAACGCAATCATGGGAGGGCCAAGCTCTTGCGTTTCTGTGGCTTTATATATCTTTTCGGTTTAGGGTCTCATTCACACATTCCCACCATTTTTTCCGCCGTCTATATCTAGGTACGCTACCGTTATTATTATTGTCTTCCCTTCTAGAAATAATGATTTGAAAACAATTCAGAACGATAGAAAGAAATTTGAATTGTTTCTAATCGTGTTTCTTAATCGTGTGTGCACGATTGGGAATGATTCTAGTGTTGCAAAGTTTCAATCGTTCCCAATCGGGCCAATCGGTAGTAGGATTTTGAAGTTATGAAGTTGTAATTTGATGGCAGCACTTTCGTCTCGCGGAAATTATTTGAAAACGTTTATGTACTTTTTTCGAAGCAACACATTTTAAGCAAAATGTACATTAAAAAATTAAATAAATGTTTTGCAATAATTTCCGCGAGCTGAGAGTGCCAGGCCGTAGTAGGTCTGAAAATTAATTTCCTTAATTTTCAATTTTTATTAAATACAAATTTTAAGCTAAAAAAATTCTTTTACTACTAGAAATAAGTATTTGCTATTTATAGAGGAATATCCCCTAAAATTGATCAAACAAAAATAAATTTTTTTCAACATATTATCAGGCCTGGAATAAGAAAATTTGTAATTTCATTAAAATTAATAGTCTGAGATGGCCCCTAAACATTTTTTTCTTTGGAATAATGTGCACAGAATTTCTTCTACCATATAAGAAGAATATTTTCCAAAAGTAATAAATTAAAAATATGCGAACCGGGTGGTGTCAGAAAAAAATCTTGAATGTCGAAATGCCCCCAAAAATGCTAATTTTTTGTAGTTTAAAGATTCCTATTGTAATTTAAAATGCATTATTACCTATCATTTACCTGAAAAAAGTCAGCTAGCTAATTCAGCTCGATTTCGGTGCAATCCTGCATTTTTATAAGTTTTGCTTATCAATTTTCTTACCAATTCCGTTGCATTTTTAATTGCTGAAAATAAGACTTGATACAAAATTAACTACAAAAATACATTTTAAAGTACTATAGGAATCTTTAAACTATAAAAATGTGTATTTTTTGTGTGTGTCAAAATTCAAGTTTTTTTTCTGTCTGAAATTGGATTCGGAAATTATTTTCTTCTCTTCCCGTTGACTTCCTTTTAGCCTCTGATTATAGTAGTACATTGTTCCGAATTTCGAAAATCATTAATCTATATCACTTTATAGTCTTAAAAACATCTAAAAACTGTCCACAAAGATATAAAAAATGCATAACACACCGCGAGGACGCGAAGAAAAATTTGTTCTATTTTAGGTTATTTTTCGCCAGAGAAAACATATGCCGGTCGCCGCCAGAATTGCCGCCCGGATTGAAAACAATTAGGAATATTAGGAATGGAAACATAACCTCTATTCACAATAGAAAATAATTGAAATCGATTAACAAATGGTACACCGATTGGGAACGATTGAAAACGATTGCAGTTTTGACAACTGTGAATCGTTCTGAATCGTGTTCAATTGATTATTTCTAGAGGGGTTGTAAGGTCAGTCATACTTCTTTCATTCTCTCAACATGCCAAAACCATCTCAACCTTTTTCTCTTATCAAACAGTGTTTCCTCTACACCACATTCTTTCAGAATCCTCTCATTACCGACTTTGTCCGTCAGCGTGTTTCCCCATACATTGCGCAGGAATTAAAGGCAATGTTGCATAGTGTTTTCTCGTTTTCCTTCAAATACCATACTTTTTGTTTTATTCACGTTAATTTTAAAGATAATTCATATTGATCAATACAAATATGTGCTAATTATGCACAAATAATGTCTCATTTAATTTCTTTAATGTATATATTAGAGTTGCCCATTTTACATAGCAAAAAAAAATTCGTCAAATCAAAACGCGCTAAACATGGACGGCGATACCATACAATTTAACGGGCACACTCCGTGGTCCAGATCTTCTGCACTATGGCATTAGCGCAGTTAAGTCAGACTTATGTCTCGGAACCCACCATCTTTCCACGGATTTTAATGAAACCTTTACATTGTGTTGCTAAAAATGTGGGCATACGCATGAAAAGGGCCCTTACGGCTGTTTCTAGTTTAGGAGACACTCGCGTTTTTCTGAGTTGAGGTCAAAATTATTATTTTTCGGTTTGAGTGGGAGATGATACTGGGACATATAGTGAATTAATTGGGACTATACTCATATGCGGAAGTAGGTATATTTCATGTTCCAAGAAAAAATATAACATGTGTGCTTATGGTACTCGGCAAGTTTAGATGCGTTTTTATCCAAAAACGGTTTCTCGAAATTCCAACTTCAAAAATGCCTCGGTGACTCATCTTCAATTGAGATGATTCATTTTGGGCCTACGATTACAAGAATTTATCCCGCTATATACCCCTATCCGTAACTCCATACCGGCCATAAGGGCCCTTTGGATACGGACGCCCACAAATATGTAATGAAACGTTAAAAAAATCAGGAATGTGTGCTAATTTTGAAATCCAACTTTGTTTCAAAAATTCCACAAAATCGATCAGACAGTTGAATACATTGAATAAATCAAGTCCTGTAGACACGAAAATGCTGTTTATGTGTATATTGGGGTTGCTGGTTATGCATTCAACGTGCAAAAAATCCAAATTGCTGACCAAAAGTTTTTACCATTTATAGACTTTTTTGAAAAAAATAGTGTTCATATTTGGCATAGATATACCTGAAGGCATTGGAAATCAATATAAAATAAGTTTGACTCGGCATGAAGCGTGAAAACACCCTTAAATCGAGCAAAGAATCCCCCCTCTCCCTCGAATGGTTTTTGTCGTCTATTTTGGAAAGTGCGCATCGAACAAAAATGTATTTTCACATACAAATAGTACATATAATTTACAACAAGGATGATGGTATGATTTTTTTCAGTGCGGGTTATACTTTTTAAGTAATTAACACTAGGAGTAGAGGGTTGGTTGTACTTCGCGGGTCGCACGCTCCCTTCGTAGCTCATATCTCGAAATGTAGTCGTTTCTGAATATAAATGTACAGAACTGAAATTGTAAAGAATTTTCCGTTCGAAAATTCGAATTCCATACATTTTCATCGAAAAAACATCTCATTTCAAAATATGAGCTACGAAAGGAGATGCGACCCGCGCGCAAAAAGTCACGCTCTACTCCCAGGGTGGATTTCCAAAGCCATAACTAAGGCGGTGCCGTCGGTGGCCCGCACTGGGCACCGATTGTGAAGGTACGAAACGGGACCACATTAACACTTTTTCACCTTATTCTTTAAAGAAAAGAAAAAGTTTATCCCAGTTACCCTGGGCGCAAATATCCAAACATTGTCCCGTGGCGTTTGGGAGAAGGGCGCAAAATGTTACAAATGTTACCGTAATTTGGATATCACCGTCCATGGCATGGTCCTCTTGCTTATTTGTTTCGAACGACGTCAATATCTTTGTTACATAAACATAGTTATTTGGCTGCAAGATTAGATTAAGTTTGTCGCAAAAGGAGCCGTAGGCATGCATTTTTTTCAAAGACTCACGATTTTATTTTCCAAGTTATATATATACACTGTAAATGTTCACATACCATAACGAAAGGATAATGTTTGCTTTAAAAAGATTCTTTTTGAGACAAATAAAAATAATTAAGAGGAGATTCCATTTGTTTCAAGGTAAATCCTTTTGACATAAGAGTTACTACAGGTATGTGCGATTGTGCGTGTTTCTTACCCATATTTTAATATTGCGACAGTATATTAAATTTTTTTAAATTATTTAATCTTTCAAATTATTTTTGGAAAATAATTTGCGAAGCAAAAAATCTCACATTGAATATGCTTATCAATCGCGTGTTTAGGTACACTACCGACAAAAATTTGGGGTACATTTCTTTTGAATGTTTGAAAATTCATACTTAACTTCAAAGACGAATATCTGTACAGAAACTAAAGCTACGACTTTGTAAGTAGAATCATTTGAAATATTGGAAAATTTCGCGTCGCAGCTTATAAAAATTATATTATAATATATAATTAAAAAACAAAAATAATATTGCATGAGTAAGTATTTTGTATAAATACTCTGTAATTAAATGGGATTTAATCGTGCTCTTAATTTAGATTTGAAGCGGAGGATTTAATCTTGATTTTATGATTTTTCTAACTTTTTAGGAGCACTTCTAGACTTGGCAAACAGTTTAACTCAAGATTTCAAAATGTACGTGTATGTGTAAGTTTTTATAAGCAAAAATAACTAAAGAATTATAATATAAAAGTTTTATGAGTTCTTTCTACCAAAAAGATTTATTTTAGATCCTTAATACGAGCATTTGTAGCTAAAATAGGAAATTTTATTTAAATAACATAAATACCGGTTGAGTGGTTTCTAATTTTGTAATGTCCATTATTGAAACATTTGTCGAGGAGAAAAATACATTTGAAGATACTATGTACATTTTAGGATAATTAAAGAAAATCTGGACAACCCTATAGTGTACATACATCCTTCAACTGATTTGATTTATTTCCTATTTATATTATTTTAAATACTGCATAAAATTTCGATTTATCATTGATCGCCATGATCGTTCTGGTTTTACTCTGCTTGTTTCACAATGAAAATTTGCAGATAAGGAATTTCCTACCACTTGCTACAAAATTTACAAAATTATGAAATGAATTAATGAGTCGCGTAGACGTTGCAAACTGGTAGCATTCTTTTACTGGGTGCGCTTGATACGGGACAAGGTTGCAGGCTGGGAACATTGCTAGTTAAACAATGAGTCCCGGAAGTTGCTCGTTGTCTGTCATCCATCATCATCAAGACCCTTTTACGGATACAATTCATGTGACGATGACTGTTAAACATCTAAAACCTAGACTATACAGACTTCTACAGGCTTCGAAATCTGTGTAATACGTCTCGTTTCTAATAAAAGGTAGTACAGAATGTATGATATGTGGAACGGGCGCAAATAGGGACTTCCTGCCTCGTGTGAATGGCCACCCTCGCTTCGCTAGGGCGTCAAAATTCACACTCGTCAAGAAGCCCCTTTTTTTCGCCCTTGTGACACCGTAAGTGTTTTGTATGAATACTCAGCAATTACACAATGTTTAATCATGCTCGTGATTTAGATTCAAAGAGTGGGCTTTACGCTTGATTTAATGATTTTTCAAAATGTTTAGAAATATTTTTCTAGATTTGTCAAAGAGTTGAACTCAAGATTTCAAATGTTCATTCAGCTAACAAAAGTTTTTACTTTGAAACTGAATATTTGTTTACATGTTCATTAAAATAATAACAACGTAGGCTGATCAAAGGCAATCTGTACAAAATTTCTGTCGGTAGTGTATACTGTATAGTGACGAGGCTAGGGATTTTACAAACGGCTTATTATTGCAATCTCTTATTATTTTTAGAAAAAAGGTGGCTGTCATTAGCTATTGCTTTAATATATTATTTTTAAAGAAACTGAATGCCTTTAGAAAACTTCAGTTCGTAGTTGTGTCATCTGGTGTTTTGATTTGAAATTTTCCTCCGTAAAGCAACATTTGTGAAACTCTTTTTAGGAATAAAGGAAGATATTACATTTTCGTTGAATATCTGTTGTTTTTTTCGAAAGTTTTACTTTTGATTATTTTCAATGAAAAATTATGACAGGGTAATTACTCAGGTGGAAATTTCCATAGTCCGCCGGAGTTCAACACCAGCGCAGTACTGGCCCAGTACTGGTCACCAGTATAGGTAATCGGCAATTTGCCCAGCTCTGGCTATAACGGGTGACTCCACGATCGGGGCAGTATTATGCCGACAGTATAAATATTTAAAAAATATAAAAATTTCTTTTAAGAATATAGTCCATGTGTTCTAAACGTAGCATAATAGTCTAAAACACCTAAAAAGCAAAACATTACACGTAAGTTTGAAAAAATTTGCTATTAAAAAAATGGTCGCAGTTCACGACAAAATTACGAAGTTCCACCGTTAGAAATTTTAAATGCTCCTAAAAAAATGACATTTCATGTCCATATAAAAAGTTGCAAAATGGTCCAAAACGCAAAAAACGAAATATGACACCAAGAAAAATGGTAATAGATTTAAATTATTTATTTTGAAATTATTTTATATGTATTCCCGTTAGCAGTTTATTTATTTTACAACTATATAAAGTCACATAATAATAAATAATTAATTGGACAAATAGAGATAAAAATGTGGTATTTTAAGCTTTTTGCGCTGTGGCTTATGAGGAATGAGGATGTTTTTTCATTGACTTCCAATTCTGTAGGGTTACAGGCGATAGATTTAGGTATAGATGTATTATATATAATTAAAACATAAGGTTTAACAACCAGCGAGGGGTCTCACTGGGAGCAACTGCCATCTAAAAAAATGACACCGGCTCCCAGTAGGATCGCGGTAAATCACATTAATGGCCACGTCTCACAACGGTGAGATGGGTGGTCACAGGACACGATGGAATCACAACGACAGACCAGCGAAACCCTCTTGTGTTTTGAGCACACGAAGCGACCCAAGGATGAGAGCTTTCTGCATTCATTTCGTAAGTGCCTTAGCACATTTTTGGCACGCGGGTATGGCTTTAAGGTTACAAACCAGTGATAGTTTCGCACCTCCGAGAGCACCTATCACAAGGACAATTACTTGTACCGAATATTTTGGGTACAGTCTTCGCAGCTCCCTTCTAAGGTCTTGATACCTTTCCTCCTTTTCTTTCTCCTTGGCAGTGATGTAGTATTCTGACGGGGCCGAGAATTCGATCAGGAATATAGTTCATTTCTCGAAATCTTGGAGAACAATGTCAGGCCTCGAGTGTGCAACGGAGACTGCTGCCCGAAAATCGTAGTTCCAGAAAATTTGGCACTTCTCGTTTTGGACAATTGACTCTATCTCCCTTGGAGCGTTCGGCAGGGTAGGGTCGCGGCCAACACCGTAAGAGCGACAAAGATGGTAATAAAGGACTATTAGGGGCGCATTATGTCTGTAGATGTACGTCGTTCCTGCGTGGGTGGGACACCCTGATAGTATGTGTTACAGGTACTCAGCGTGTGCATGACACGCTCTGCACCTATCGCTCGGAACTTCTTGACATAAAATGCGGTCACGGTATGCTAAGGTGGAAGTGACACCGTCCTGGGATGCGAAAATGAAACCCTCTGTACCTGAATTAAGCCCTGATGATCTGAGGAAAGCAAAAGTTTGCTCCTTCGACATGGACTGTTTTTCCACATTTCTGTGAACATTTCCGTGCATTTTCTTGTCGAGTAACTCTTGATGGAATTTTTCAACTTTGAATTTTTACATTTTTTGTTGGGAATTTCTCTCTCTCTCTCTCTCTCTCTCTCTATATATATATATAAATATAAAAGTTTGTCACAAGGCCAACCGCAGGATTTCGCTGGGAGCAGGTGCTAATCTGAAAAATTGCCCACGCTCCCAGCGAAATCGCGGTAAAATTTCAGCTACAAACACGTCTCACGACCGTGAGATAGGTGGTTACAGTCTGCGACGAATTCAATACGATGATCCGGCCAAAGTCTCGTGCACCATGAGGACACAGAGCGAACCAAGGACAACCGCCTTCTGCATTTTCCCCGCAAGTGTCTTAGCTTTCTCTTGACACGCAGGAATGCTTTTCAGGCTCTTAACCAGTGAAACCTTGGCACCTCCAAGAGCGCCGATGATCAAGACGATAAGCTTAACGGAATATTCTGGGTATACCCACCGCAACTCCCTTATAAGTTCTTTATACCTCTCTTTCTTTTCATTCTTCTTGGCTATGATGTTTTTGTCAGATGCTGCCGAAAATTCGATAACGAACATGGTTCGTTTCTTGAAGTCAAGAAAGAGTGGCAGAGATGGTAATAAAGCACTCTTAGTGCCGCATTGTGCCTTTGTATGTAGGTCGTTCCCGCATGAGTTGGACAAGCAGATAGTATGTGTCCTAGATGCTTGGGGTGTGCATGACACGCTCTGCAGCTATCATCGGGAATGTCTTGGCTCAAACTTTGGCGACGGTATGCTAGAGTGGAAATGACACCGTCTTGGCATGCCAAAATGACACCCTCCGTGTCCGACTTCAATCCGGGTGATTTGAGGAAAGCAAACGTTAGCTCATACGACATCGACAGACCCTCCACATTTCTGTGGAAGGTGCCGTGCATCTTCTTCTCGAGGAGCTGTTCGAAGAAGTTTTTCTCCTGTGCTTTCTTAATCCGGGCCTTCAGGAGTGAGTACTCGAGATGGATAAGATTTGATGCACTTTGCTCATCCCTGATATTGAAGTCAAGGCCGAGTTTTTCAGCAGCCTCCTCCGCTGCTTTGTAGAGAAACGCCCCTCTGCCCACTTCTTCTTGTTTCCTGACCATTTTAAGAAGAGCGTCTTTTCCATTTGCGACTATATGTGCTATACCCAAAATAATCCTGTTGTGAAGACATTCAAAATTTAGTATTCCGCGACCACCTTGCCGGCGTGAGATGTAAAGTCGCGGAACACAAGATTTAAGGTGCATGCTTTTGCTTTTGTGCATAACCTTTCGGGACCCGATATCGAGGGATCTGAGCTCGTCCTTCGTCCATGGAACCACTCCAAATGAATAGAGTACTACCGGGACCGCAACCATGTTCGTCGCAGATACTTTGTTCCTCGCTGACAGTTCGGAAGACCAAATCCGTTGAATAAGATGTTTGTATCTGCATCGGAAAGTATCCTTTATAGATGCCACGTCCTGAATGCGG
This sequence comes from Andricus coriarius, assembly GCA_932066315.1. NCBI lineage: Eukaryota > Metazoa > Arthropoda > Insecta > Hymenoptera > Cynipidae > Andricus > Andricus coriarius. Next base: position 13,517 of record CAKNWT010316577.1, read on the forward strand.
CTCTGTGGCACGCCCAGGTATGCATAGCTCTCTCCAGCGCCAAGGTGTCGTATAGCGCTTCGGTCGACGAGCTCAGGATCTTCCGGGGTTCCATTAAGTTTTCCTTTCTTCAAATAAACCTTGGCGCATTATTCTAACCCGAACTCCATTCCAATTTCTTGAGTGTACTCTTCGACAATGTCTAGAGCTAGATGTAATTTCTCTTGATTTTTAACATAGATCTTTAGATCATCCATGTAAATTACATGAGTGACTTTATGCTTTTGATTTCCAGGTTTGCCGCAGAGGTACCCTTCGAAAGGGCGAAGAGCGAGAGATAGTGGCAATAATGTGAAGCAAAAGAGGAGAGGGCTCATGGTGTCGCCCTGATACACACCTCTCTGAAAGGTGACACTATTAGTGATCACAGGATGTTTTCCAGATGAGATAGTAAATCGGGTCTTCCAAAGCGGCATTAATCTCTCCTTGCACCTCACGATGTGTGTATGAACCTTGAAGCTTTCCAACAGACAGATGATGAGTCTATGGGAGGTTGAATCAAAAGCTTTACGGTAATCAATCCAGGCCATCGATAGGTAACGCTGATAGAATGCTGCGTCTTTACAGGCACATCTATCGATGAGCAGGTTCTCCCGACATCCTGCTACGCCTTTCTTTGAGCCACGTTGTTCGTACATCTCTCGCCACACAGGTCCAATTGCCCAAACAATCCTATCATTTAGGATAGCTGTGAAGATCTTATACAGTGTGTTCAGACAAGTTATTGGCCTGTAATAATTAGGTTCAGCTAAGTTGCCGTCTTCGGCAGGAGCACTGTGCGCCCTTCTACTAACCACTCCGGAATAGGCTATTCCGACTTTAAATATGAGGTGAAAATGCGGGCCAGATGCTGGTGGGTTGAAGGAAACTTCTTCCACCAGAAGGTCTTGATACCATCTGGTCATGGAGCGGAATAGTTCTTCATGCCTCTTAATACGTTTTTCACCTCCCCGGTTGCGATAGGTAGGCATTCCTCCTTAGGTGTTATGAGGGCACTGCACAGCTCCTTAAAGCTATTTATATTCTTCGAGTGTTCTTTCAGTGGATGCTGGACTTCGTAGACTTCTCTCCAAAGTGCCTCGACCTCCTCTGTTTTTTTTGTGCTGAGTTGATGCATTCGTCTTTTGGTCTTTTGATCAACCGTTGGTTTTGTTTTTCGGTTTGCATCTGCCAAAACTCTAGCTGCATTATACACACTCCAATTAAAAGTCCAGAGGTCAGGTTTTTCGGAAAAATCTCCGCGAAGCTCGCCATCCAGTTCAGCCAGATCTTTGGGCTTAAGAGAAACCTGAATGTTGATGTTTCTCCGGGTCCTGAAGCGTCGCTCTTCCTCTATTGGATGTCTGCTCGCGGTTGGTCTCAGTGTCGCCTCTCTTTATCTGTTGCCGGCTTCTTCTGGCTGCGGTCGAGTAGGCGCTCCGCTTATATAACCCTTTTTTCGGAGTTCCTCGGCACGGTTTCGCAGTCGTTGATGCGAAAAATGCGAGAGCTCTGGGTGTTTCTCGAACCGCAGAGTATGCAGTCGTACCATGTAACCTTTTCGTTCAGGAGTCATACTGGTATCATAGCACTCCAGCAGGTCGTCCCTGAGTCGATCCGTCCACTTAAAAGTAACGAGATTCTGCCGGCCAATCGCATTGACCTCGTCTTGATTGGCTCTCCCAACTATAGGGTAGTCGGCATTGTTGTCCGACCCATTGTTGGGAGCCCTGCGCGTTCGATTGTTTTGAACCGCACTTACGACAACTATGTTTGTTGTTGTCATTGTTGTTCCCACGAGCAGCTAGGGAAAAGGTTTCGTCCGTCCTTGTAGAGCCCCGCATGCAAGGATAAGACTGCATACTCTGAGAGGTCACCCGGTATCCCAGAGTCACCCTTTAAGATACCTCACCCAGGTGCCATTCAGCTTTCGGCACGGTTGTCACGCCTCCGCTTAGGGGTTATTCCTTCGGGACCATCCCTGGATAATTGTCCGCGACTGCTTATTAATTATTGTAACCATATTCAGCAGAAACCCTTGGTACAGGGACCCTCTATCCGCAACCCGAGGACGCGTTCGGCGGCTTTGTCATAGGCCGTTCTAATGTTCTGCAGTACTGGCGTGCGGTACAGTCGCGGTATTGCAACCCAGTACTAGTTCTGTACTGGCAAACTGCTGGCGTAAGAAAATGCCGGATTCATCTTAAAAAAATGATAAAAAAGTATTGAATTGTTTGTAGGACGCATCGACTTTATCCATTCATCATCATATGAGTGCATATCGTGCGAATATTATTTATAGTTTCAAAAATGAAAAAAATTAATTCCGAATTTTCGATTAATTTTAACACTCACTATGCCTATACTCTATAATTATATGACAAAAAAGGTACAGTACTCTTTCCGAGTAAGACCACATCGAAGGAGTAGGGGAGTAACTGCTGCGGGAGAGCTATGCCTCCACTCTAGCTCCGCCTTTCCCTCTGTCGAGTTTTTTTTCGCTCCTTCTGAGTCGTGCCACAAAAAACAACGGAAACCTGGTGTGCTCGCATCAAGTGTAAACCAGCCAAAAGTTCTTTTCTCTCGGTTTCTATTGTAAAAAATCGAGGTACGCTTTTCACGGAATTTCATATAATTGATGAAATCTTTGAATAAATTATGTTTTCATCCCCAAGAACGCGAGAAACTTTTGATTCTCCCTGATCTATCTCTCCTGTATTCTCCTCCATGCATCAGATAACAGCCGCATTTTGTCAACAATATGCAACTTAATTGACAGCAGCTTTGACTTTTTTAGTGTGTGATTCAAGATCCTCAGTTCTTGGGCGAACTTTCGAACTGTTTCCGTGAACGGTCTACCAGATGTTATGTAGTCAATCACACATTGAACACGGGACGCATTCTGTCTTGCCAATCCAACCTTCTTGTTCACTTGATGCAAGCGTCTTTTGGTCTTTTGATCCATCGTTGGTTTGAGCCTTCGATTTGAATCAGCCAAAGCTCTCGCAGCACCATAAACTGAGTAATTGATGGTCCATAGGTTGGACTCTTGCGAGATTTCTCCATGAAATGAGCAATCCACTTTAGCCAGATCTTGGGACTTAGGAGGAACTTGCATGTTAATGTTCCTTCTTGCCCTGAAATCGTGATCATCTCTGAGAAGGTGCCTGCTTTCCGCGGTTAGTCTTAATGTCACTTCCTCATCTTCGGCTGCAGCTTGATAAAGCAGCGGTGCTGAAGCTCTGCGTGTTTTTGGCACTACAGAGTATGCATACGCGCCATAAAGTATCGGTGAACAGGGATAATGCTGGCATCATAGAAATCTAGGTCATCAAGCTAGCACCTCCACAATCGAAATTCCCAAATTTTTTCGTATCAGAAATTTAGGCTTTTTTGGGCTTTTTTCGGGCTGTATTGCCGATTTTTGGGCTCTACTACTTTTTTTGAAAATTGAAATTTGGAGTGGAGGTGCTGACTTGAATCAAGCCAGCACATCCACTATATAAAAATTTAGAAAAATGAAAAATCAAACACCACAAAATTTTGGGCTTTTTTTGGGCTTTTGAACACGCTAACAATTAATTTCCAAAAACCACCCCTACTAAAAATAAAACTACCCCCTATGTACAAACTCAAACTCGGAAAAAACGAAGTATACCAGAATTCTGGGATTATTTTGGGCTCTTGAATGCACAACAAAAAATTCAAAAAACCACCCCTAAGGTAAAAAAACACCCCCGTGCAAAAAATAAAATCTGCAAAAAACAAAGTGCATGCGAATATTGGGCTTATTGTGAGCTATCGAATGCACCGAACAAATTTTTCCAAAACCACCCCTATGTACAAAAAACCAAGCCCTAAGTAAAAACTCAAACCTGGATAATGCAAACTTCAGAAACTTATTGGTTTTCATATTTTTGAGGAACCCAAAAATCAGAGACTCTATTTACACTGTAAAATTCTGAAAAAGATTATTTTTGGGAAAGTCATATCTGCCTGGTGTAGAGGGATTGCTTTACAACTGTAAGGGTTGGAGCCCGAAAATCGGTGTCGATATTTTTGAGGAGCCCGAAAATCAGAGGCTCTATTAACACAGTATAGTTCTGAAAAAGACCATTTTTGTGACAGTCATATCTATGTGCGTGGTGTCAAGGGGTTGTATTTTAACGTCAAGGGTTGGAGCTAAAAAATCGGGGTTCATATTTTTGAGGAGCCCAAAAATCAGAGACTCTATTTCCACTGTAAAATTCTTAGAGAGATTATTTTTTGACAAAGTCATATATGCGTGGTGTAGAGGGGTTGCGTTTCAATTGTAAGGGTTGGAGCCCAAAAATCGGGCTTGGTATTTTTGAGGAGCCCAAAAATCATAAACTCTATTTACACTGTAAAATTCTGAAAAAGGTTTTTCTTTGACAAAGTCATATATGCGTGGTTTCAAGGGGTTGTATTTAGACGTTATGGGTTGGAGCCCAAAAGTCGGAGGTGGTATTTTTGAGGAGCCCAGAAATCAGAGACTCTATCTACAATATAAAATTTTCAAAAAGATTATTTTTTAAGAAAGTCATATATGCGTTGTGCTAAGGAGTTGATTCTTAATGTTAAGGGTTGGAGCCCTAAAATCGGAGTTGGTATTTTCGAGGAGCCCAAAAATCAGAGCCTCTATCTACACTATAA
>CAKNWT010316583.1:1163-12327 GCA_932066315.1 Andricus coriarius
GCGAAACAGATCAAACTAATATCAGCAATAAGGAGTTATAAAATTCACAAGAGATACGAGAAACACAGTTTAAGTAATGGCATGAAATATGGGGGGGAGCACACAAATGAGAAGGACGAAAAAGATCGCACAGATGCCAGCAATATATATGTAACAAGTAACAAGTTCATCAGAAATGCGAGAAACACAAAAGGAAGCTTGATGGAGAGAGGAAGAGGACGCGGGGCCCCTTTGACTCTCCCGCTAGTTCAAATGGCGAGATTCGGCACTGAACCGTGACGTTTGAGCGTGGGGGTGGAGGGAGACATATTAAATATGGAAGGAAAACAATCAAGGTTCCTCAATACAAGGAAAATATCACGATAAGAACACATCAAATCATTGAAGAAAATGTTAGAGGCAGGACAATTGGGAAAGGTTAGTGCCTCTCTGTCTCTCCCGTTAGTCCTGACGGCGAGGTTCGCCGCCGGACCGCGACGTTTGAGCTTTCGAGGTTGGAGGTCAAAAGGAAAAATGTTTTTCACAACTCACGGTTGAAAGATGATGTAAATTTTGAAGAAAATAAAGAAGAACACTGTCCGCTTATATGTCGTATATTCACTCACAACACGATTTTAATACACTGGCAGGTAAATTCATAAACGCTTAGCGAAATTCGCGGCGGAGAGAACACTATAGGGTACTGAGCTATACGGTGGGTAGACACAGAATGACTCGACGAGCTTGCGCGTGCTGCACTCGAGCCAGAGACGAGGATCAGGCCCCGGAAGGCGGGGACACCTTCGACTAATCACGTGAGCTCGGACTACGAGAAGAGAGAAAGAACGTTGGAGTGGGATCGCCACCCACTTTCCACCCGCTACGCCTCTTGTGCTCAAAAACAGCGCGCGCTTCTCCAAACTTAAATATTGTTTAAAATTAAACACTAACATTAATGAAAATTTGCGGCTAATTTACGTAATCGAAATAGAATATAAAATTACATACAAGAATGATTAGAATTAAAACTCGTAAGAAAGCGACGATTACACATATAAATGGTTATAATACGGTTTTATAATTCCATATACTATTAATCATTAAAATTATTACACTATTACTATATCATACTATACTATTAAAATTATAATATATTAATATTATAATTATTATTAAATATATGTATTATATATCATTGACTACATATTATAATAATACTATAATAACAATACATTAACAATAAAAATAATAACTAACTAATCATTAGGCCGTAATAAACGTTCGACCCAGCTCGGTTAAGAAAAGAAAATGTAATTTGCTCGAAATTATTATGACGAAAGGATTCCGAATGACGGCATTCTTTGGAATAACAAAAGAAATCTTTAATGCAATTCGTAGAAAACTCATACTTCTTTCTTTCTCGTAATAAGTTGGCCGGCTTATTAAGAAAAATACGAAGCATATGTAACAAAAATTCATTTTTCTTTTTGCCGCAAGGGCTGCTGCGAATAGGAAAAGAGAGAGAGAGAGGGAGAGAGAGAGGGAGAGAGAGAGTGTGTGTGAAAGAGAACGAGAAGGAGATAGATGGAAGCGAAGCGAGAGAGGAGAGGAATCTTAATGGAAGTAAAGAAAGCAGCAATTTGGGCCGTGCGGGAAACGGAAGATTTGTCACGTAGGCCAGGTCTGGGTTTTTCCGAAACCCGACGAAACGTGTTGAGGGTGCTGCCTGGCTGGCAGATGGGCCCGAGATTTCTGAATGAGGGCAATAAAAATAGATTGAGTTTCGGAAAAGAGTAATAAAGTTACACTTAATCCGTCATTTAAAAATTGGCTCGAAGCAGATGAGCTAAACGAAGATCGTCTTTAACGATGGGGTTGGATGAAAAAATCTTTGTTATTCTCACTTTCAGCACTTGGGTCCTTTCAAAAGTAAGGACTCAAATGGATGTGCTTGTGAAAGAGAAAACTCTAAAGACGAACCCATCAATGTAATCTTTCACGCTAATGGCGTGTATCAATATTTTAAATTTTTGCGAAGTATTTGAAATCTTCGTTAAATGTTTGGGAAATTATTAAAATCTTTGTGCAGTCTGTGGTGACTGTCTAGACGCGTCAATTTCTAAAACGTTTTCAGACTTCCATGCTTTACAAGATTCCAGTGAGAATAACAATTTGCAGAAAGATCAGGGGTAAGATCAAATGCAAAAAGACAGAAATCTTTCGAGTAATCACCTCTATCGATATCATTACCCTCATTAAGAAAGTAAATACCACTGCCAGAGAAAAGAGTGTGATGAGCATTAACTTAAAGATTTTTTCGGGAAAAATCTGGTTGGAGAGGTTTCGAAGGTATTTGCGTACCATCCAGGTAAAGAGATAAGAAATTAATCTTGTAGTTTTGAAAGTTAAATGGATTAAGTGCTCTATTTCCGTTGAAAGCTCTGTTCTCTACGAAACCGATAATTATTCTGTCAGGCAGCTGTCCGAGAATAACATTATCAAGAGTTTCAACGTGAATACCGCCGTGTAAAGTAAGCGTTTTGACCTCGACTCTTGTTATCGGGTATTTGCTGTTCCTTGTGCTAGAGCTTTTGCGTACGATCTTTTGTACGTACGAGTCAAAGACGTATCTCGGCTCCGTTGAGAAGAAATTTGTTTTGATTGAACATTTTGCAGTGCAGATGACCGATTAGATCTACTGTTTTGCCTGCGCCAAAATAATCTCGACGGATATCGATGCCTGTATTTTCGCTGGAAAAATCATCCATTTTTCCTACTGTACCTACACACCAGAGAGCGGAAGTCAGATGGCTCTTTTTTGCAGCTGGTCCATAATTGAGCAATGTTTCCAGGTAAGCTCTGTACGCGTATGGGTAGTTTGGAGGAGAAATGAGTTTTTGATTGAAATACACGTCCACCTTATTGAAGATCGAATGAAGTAAATTGTTTATCACACTTACGCTTTTCAGACTTGCTGCATTCGCAGAAGTTTCTGCCGGTCCTTCCAGTTTGACACGTATACTGAGCATTGAATGAGCGAGATCTATGTATTCTTCGCCGTGGTCTTGCATGACAAACTCTATCGGCGAATCGTCGGTCAGCGATGAAACGGGCTTGTAATGGACCCATTGCGAGCTCATAATAGATGTTTGAGTAGGTGGAAGAGAGAAAAGATCTAGTTCAGTTTTCAAACACTCGCTAGAATGTGAGTGTCAAAAGGACAGTATATAAAAATCTAGTTATTAACTGTTAAAAATGTCCGACATTGAACGATATTTTCCCACACTAGCTTTGCGCTTATGTTTCTTCGATGTTTTCTTATTTTTCCTTTTTTTACTACTATTGGTTCTCTTTTTAGATTTCCTATTTTTTACTCCTTTCCTTTTCTTCTTCTTCGATTTATGCGTTGTACCAAGCCTCTTAACTTTTTTCCGCTTAATCCCTTTTCTAACCAGCGTGATACTCTCTATACCACGAACTCCGGGTAACTGAGGTCTGAATTTTTTCACACCAAATTTATAATCCAATCCGTGCATAAGATTATCAATTTTATCCAAAGCTTTTCTTCTCAATTTTTGACCAGATTCCTTAAAACGCTTGTTAAATGTCTGCTTGAGTGGTACTTTGCTATCGAAATTGTTTAAAACGTTAACACCTGTTCGAAGTGCCTCCTTACCAACTGTACGCGCACCTCGCGCTAGTATCGGAAGCACACGTTAAAAAAGCCCATCTAGAAAACTGCGGGTTCTATGACCTCTCTGATAGGACGATCCAACGAAAACTTCTGATATTCCCCCTCCACCTACTGGTTTTGTGTAGTAATATAAGTAATAACACAGTATTACTTGAGCATTTAATGTTTTTTCTTCTTCCTCTTCTTTGATAAATTTTTTAAAATAGAAGTGTCACTGTCGGAGTGCCAAACTCGAATAGTATAGGCAGTCCAACATGATCTCTTATATCTATTTCTATCGTGCGAAATTCGGAAAGTGGTGTTTTTGCATCCCCCGTAATGTGAGGTTCTCAAATATCGCAATAAACAAACATTTTCTCGGGTAAACCACGTGCCAGACTTGGAGGGTGATTAGCATAATGAGGATTATCTGATATTAATTTTTGTGGTGCAAAACCAAGTATACGAGATACTTTTTCACAAATTGCAAGCAAATGTCGTCCCTCTATCTTACAATCGTCTTGACAAATTTTGTCAACTTTGACATAACAATCTTTGTCTTTTTTGGAAAATTAATCCTACGTGTTCTCGAGCAATCGGTGTTTGGTTTATCGTTTCGACAGGGTCGTTTACCTGAGGGTACACACCAGGTCGAAACTCGGAGACAATAGGAGTTAACCATTCACCAGTTAGCAAAACCTGTGCTGTATTTATTTCTAATAGCATTGTCATTAAGCTCAGACAACTCGGCGGCCTCTTTAAGAACGTAAGGAAGTGAGTATTTATCATGTAAATCTTCACCATAGATTTTCGCTTTAATCATTTTTCTCTCGTAATTTTCATCATTTTTTTCTTCATTCATACTACTCGGTACATTTCTTAATAAACCTATGCGATTTTCCATTCGATCAGGTGACTCATGTCTTACATGAAGAAATGTTCTTGGAAATTGAATTTCTGTAAGTCCAACAGTCCAGCAACCCCGTAAACGTATTTTGCGTGGCAGTTGTGTAGTGAAACGACTCGTAGTATTGTGCGGAAAATACTTCATACTACTATTGCTCGGTAAAATGAAGTGAAATTGATCGTTATTCATTGGAAATTTTATATATCAGTAGCAGGTATTCAGGAATTAAATTTATCTGAATATCCCATCCACAAAACAAGTAATTGTTTTTTAGAATCCTTCCCCCTAATACGTATCACTCGTTCAAGTATAAATTCTGTCTCATTAATGTCAGTATGTTTCTTCACACCCGCTAGTTCTCTCGCGTAAAAAACTCCGTCTATATTCTTACAAACGGGCGTGTGCTGCATTTTCCAAAGTCACCTCTGATAGTCGCATTCCTATACTAGAATGTCGCGCATTATTACAACCCTGCAAAATCTGTTGTAAGACATCAATTTAACGATGAGTATAACTATGAGTGAAATAGCGCCATATGCCTTAAATCAACTAAATCTGCTTCCCATGAATCATCTTGAGATTTTAACCAATCAACTACCTTTGTACGTGAGACTCTTCCACGCACAGCGTTTACGAGTTTTTCAATACCCGCGTAAGAGGCTTCATGAGATGGGTCACAATATATTTCTTCTAATAATTTCATGGTTTTAGAAACAATATTTTCCACTGACTTCTACTTCTTCTCGTCCCTTGAGATTTAGCTGAACCTATGCTGGAAGGTCTTGCTCGCTTCCTACTTCTACCAGGGGTGTCAGTGTTACTTCTGCATACCTCGTTACCACTAACGCTGTCTTCTTCTTCTTCTGTCATTAGCGAGTCATAAAGTCTAGACGATAGTTTGCGGCTACGCCGACTACCTGTCTCTCTCGAAGAGATTATATCTTTTTTCTAGTATTCTCTATTTCCGACCATCTCTCTAGGCATGCCGATTTCACGAAGGATCATGGCAAACTGGCTTCGTCCCGCCGGTTTTACCTTTTTTCTCAAACTCAATGCATCGTTTATTAGATCACTAATATATGCATTTTTTTCAGATTTACCATCTATAAAGAGAGAACCGTCTGAAGCCCATTCTACACGTTTCCGTACATCTGGTTCACAAAGTCGTTGGATTAACACATTTCCTTTATTTCTAAAAGTTTATGGAATAGTTGCAATAATATCATCAATATTTTAAAAATCCCCTAATCATGATCATTATCATTTATTTTGGTTGCAAAACCCATATCCTTATCTCTCTGATTATCCTTTCCCTTATTCAGTTTTTATGTTTCCATGTTTCCTGGGTAAAAAATAAAAATGGAGAATGCAATATTTGGCTCATTTCAGCATCGAGCCTGGTTATAATATTACCTGGAGTTTGGGTCGTATTTTTGAAATTGGGAACCTTGTAGTTGGCAGCAGAGAAAATATTATCTACAGGATTCACCGAAGAAGTGTGCGTTTTCGTATTTCCAGTATTAGTCTCAGAGTCGGAACCTTGTTATAGAAATTGTGTTACTTGCTCGCTTGGCACCAAGATCATCTTTCACAAATGTTCCACAATTGCTAAATGGAAAAGGGACATGTGTTTTCAAAGGTATATTCCCTTCCAAAATTTTTAGAGCACATTCGGATATACATTTTATGAGTTTTGCATTAGCTGTGCTCAGAATCGCTTTTCGTTAATTACGATCGAGGAGACAGAGTGCATGCAATGCTACTGCGTTTTTTTTCATCAATGTGTTTACGTGCACTCGACGCCATTACAGACGCACAGCTGGTATTACATCCATTCGAGCACCTCCTTTCATACTTTTGACAGGTATGTACACATATGAAAAACCATCGATTGGAAAGATATTTGTTCTAAAACGACAATTATCGAGTGTAGACTGTTTTAAGTCAAGAAGAAGGTATCCATGAGGCTTAGATGTAGCGTCCTGATAGGCTTTTGGTAAAAGCGAGGATTTTCTGGATATATTTGTCGAGCGAGGTGTTGAAATTGAGCTCGGTTGCGAGGATTTTTAAAAACAACAATATAATTCGTATTAAGTGATATATCCCATTGCCCATGTCCCTGATGAAATAAATTTTGCGATATAAAGATAACACTAAGATTTTTGTGGTGACTGCCTTTAGTGAAAAGATCCACAATTGTATTGTTTCAAGATTCACCCATAAGATCATCGATAGTTATGAGCTCAGGACGGTCATTATCGTTAGAATAATCAGCTGGTTGCGCTAATCCTTCTCGAAATTCTATGGTTTTGCCGTATTCAGAATAACCCGACTGTCATTCTGAATAGTAAAAAAGAATACGTTCAAAATGTGTATCACACATGACATCGATGTAGCTTAAGAATTTTTTGACAAAACAAATTTTCCCGCATCCTCTTGGTCCGCAAACCATAGCAATGAAAGGATGTGGCCAACGAGGGTCCATAATCTATGCTGATATATAATTTACTATATTTCATCATTTATAGTAAAATAACATAATTAGTAAATTATTAATGAACTTATTAATTACATTATCAATTAATAAATACATTAAAATTAAACTACAAAATTAAATAGAAAAATTAGTTTTAATTATTTAGTCAATTAATTAAAATTTAATTTAATTAGTTGACTTGAGTTAATGTTAATATCAATTAAAATAGATAATAATTCATTGAATCTAATATTATCGGAAATCAATACTTCAAAAAGTATTTTCTGAAAACTAATCAGTTTGTAACCGCGGACAGTGTGGAACCTATATGAGCTTTTTCGGTTCCTCACCCGCGAACCTATATAAGCTTTTTCCGGTTACGTTCACGGGCCAGGCTTTTTAAGCTTATTATTAGAGCTACTACTACTACTACTACTACTTATTATAGAGCTACTTCAATATGATATCTATAGACCTCAGTTCTATAAAATGTAGCTGCGCAGTCGCTACTGTGCGCATTCAGCGACATTTTCTGCATCCCCCTGGCCAATGTGTTTAACAGATAACGCCGGCTAGTGAATAATAATTTATTAGTGAATTATAACTTATTTAAATTTATATAACTTATATAAACTTCTTCTATATAGCTATCTAACTTCTTATTAATCTTGAATCTACTAGAACTTATAACCAAGAAATAATTTGCGATTAAACATTTTTTCGAGATTTAAAATTTCCAAACTTATAAATATTTTAAAGTGATGATTGGAATTTTAAAAGCAAAAAAAATGGTTAAGAAACGGGTCACAAAAATATTTCACGCGACCCTGCATAGCTGTACCTTATATTTTAGATTTTTTGTTTAATACTCCGAGTTAAGTTAGCTGCGAGGTTTTGTTAGGAGTTGCGAATGCGTAGGTAGGGGGTTCGAACCCACAGCGAATAAGAATTTTATTAGCGTGCGATTATTAATGTAGTGATTGTTTGCATAATAGTAAATAATTACGTAATTAAATATGTGAACAAATATTAAAGCATAATGATAATAATAATGATAATTAAGATTAATTTTTGTAGGCGAAAAATCAGTCATCATTTTATAGAACTGTTTTTAGATTTTCTAGAACTATTCTACGGTTTTCGCATCCTGCCTTCTAATAGAGATTACGTCACCTCATTCTTTACATTTCTTGGCATTTTGTAACACATTTCGTAGAATAGTTCAATGCAATGTAAAACCAAGAAGATTTCAACTTTTATTAAACTACCCGTCGTATCCTCTACTATAGGACTAGTTCTATAAAATTTAATGAATTTTTTCTTTCCGTGTACAATCTTCTCGACTAAAATAGCTTTTGCATTATACGAGGTTGTAAAAAACAAGTTATTACGTCTAAATGTAATCGGTTGAAAACGGAAGTCATAGTCATAGCTGTTGCATCGATCCTCGAAGTAGAAACAAACGACATCGAATTTTTGTTGCGATTGAAGCCATTCATTACGATTGAAGGACATTCCATGAGATTTGTTATCCTAGAGACGTATAACTGGTTCAAAAGAGCCGTCGGATTGAATCTCTAAACCAAGAATAGCTTTTTTCGAAGAGGAGTTATTCAATTCGTAGATTGTTGCAAGAATCAGAGGTTCACGAGGTAAATATTTTGCTTTTTTCACTGTCCTACTTTCAATTAATGATAATGACATATCTGCAGGACAAGTTTATTTTTTTTAGACACTTTTCACTATCAAATCTTGTGAGGCTTCACTCTGGTTGATACTAGATTCTATCGTCTGACTTTGGAGACTGCGATACGTTATATGTTGAAATTTTCAGAGTATAACTGTGGCTTTTGTTCAGCGCGGCAGTTTTTATACCTCACGCATGGGTCTATTCTAGTGGGCAGGCGTAGATATGACGTCACATGTGTTTAACCAATCAGAATGCCTTCTCTCTCTTGAGAGAGAAACACGTGCCAGAGATATGTATCCCACACATATGTTTTTATCTGTCTTTCACACATGTGTATGAGAAAAATGTAGCCCTGTACAGCGTATGAGTACTCTTAACTGTTGGTAAAAATAAAGTATTTAAAATATATCAGAATTTCTTTAAGTAATACAGATTAAATATATTTTAAAAAGATTTGCCTAATTCTACACATGTACTATCTAATTTACTGTATTGATTGAAAGAGATTATTATCCGTAATAGCCTCGTAACACAGGTAAAAAAGTGAGAGAGAGATACAGAGAGAGAGAGAGAGAGAGAGAGAGAGCGTTTGCGTGTTTAAAATATTTATGGCATCGTCTCTTGGATTCTATCCCCAGATAGTTAATCCGTCTCTCTAGATATCTATTATATATCTATTATCGTCTAGACTACAGTCTAGACGAGCAGCTTCATGATGCTGCTCAGGATGCTTGTATCATATTATGTGAGGTGCACGTAATAAAGATTGCCATATCTTTTCTTAGTATATGACCTTTTCAAATAAGCACCAGGGAGGTTGTTGTTTAACGCTTTTCTTCGTATTTTGAGATTTTATCGTTTTCGGGTAAATTCTGACGATGGTTCCCATGTAAATTGGAGGTGTGGCAAAGCACCTGATTGGTCACTACATCTTTCCAACAGGAATTCTGAAAATGCAAAAATCATCTACATTTCTCACTACCTCAAAATTTTCTTCAAGATGATAGGTGCCCGTTGTAAACACCTAATATTTCCCACCACCCCCATTCACCTTTGATGTCTTCATAAAGCCACCTTGCTCAGCTTCAAACCCACAGTTTCTCTTGATCAACGCAAGAAGCAACAGCTCTCTCATTTTTTTAAGTTTTTCGGAAACCTTTTTTCAAATTTCTATAAAAATGTTCGTGGCAACGATATTGGCCAACATTATCACCGTGTATGGAATGTCAAGAGATTTGCAGGAATGCGGGTTTAGGTTAATCCTGTAATTTCTGCTGACATTCCTCGATGGCGTCTGGGTCGATCGGGTGTTAAGAGTCATTTTGATAACGCGATTATGTGCGAAATGATGATGACTCGAAGAAGGGAAATTGACGAGCAGCAGATCCGACTCGACAGGCTGAGATCTTTCTACACAAATGGTAAGTCGAAATAAATTATTATGTTCTTCGATATGATGGTTTTAAAATATTGTTATGACAATACTAATATACTAATAATAATCTTTATTTTCTCTTCCAGCTCTTGGAGAAATATCAAACGATGCCGACACAGAAACCTTTCACCACCTCATCCTCCTCCTTCACAACCATCTGGAATTCTCGTAATCGCAGCGTCTGGAATCCTGGACCAAGGTCAGGATACGGTGATGGTTAATGTGTCTTCACATTTACCATCGTCATCATGTAGGCTAGAAAGCGATATTGGAAGCATAACGCCGGGCAATATTGTCGGGATGCTGCTCGAAAGTGAGGAATCGTAGGACAGGGTAACCACCTATGTAGAAACTATACTATGTACAAAGAAAGAAGAAGGACAACTTAAAGACTAGGGAAGACGAAGTATACTTTCAAAGAAGGAAAACACTGAAAGCGTAAGCTGCCGAAGGCCGACGAGCCCGATGCGGGAGACTCGCGCCGCTGATGAGGACGATGCGTGCAGTTGGGGGAGGGTCTTCCAGGCAGATCTAATCATGCCCAATCAGGATGTTCGAAGGCCGATGAGCCCGTTGCACGACATTGTCGTGCTGCTGAGGACGACTCTTAACATCTTGGTTGGGCCATGAGGCGAAGCAGTCCCAGAAGGAAGAACCAGCAGCAATGAGAGGCAGTCCAACCTATCACCCTCTACTAGGATGTCGAAAGCCGACGAGCCCGATGTGCGGTATCACCGCACATACTGAGGACGATGTGTACATCCTGGTTGGGAAAACCAGCAGAAGCCCTAGTAGGCAAAGAAATGGCAACCCCTGAAGTAATGCGAAAGCGGTTTCCGGGGGAATCATGCCAAGGAGAAAGGGTAGTGGTTTTTAGTCGTTGGTTGGTAGCATCACTATAATGATCGAATTAAGATCTTTGTGTATCATATATCATATCATATATCATATCATATATCATATCATATATCATATCATATATCATATCATATATCATATCATAT
>CAKNWT010316588.1:2891-14148 GCA_932066315.1 Andricus coriarius
GGTTTTTGTTACAGGGAACCCAATGCGTTAAGAATATCTAAATCAGTAGTGTTTAGGTATTCCAATAGATCATTACCGCTTCACTTGATGTCCGTGCTGCCCGACAGAGTATGGTGGGAATTAGCATCGCGCCCCAGCAGGAGAGAAAGACCCCTTACCTTGCAGTAATCCACCAGTGTACGTACCTCCACTGGTGGGTTGGTTTCGCTCTCATATGGTAAGTAGGCCGATCCCATGACTAGCTTCCATATTCCTTTTAGATCTGTGGCTATCACCATCAGGTCTCTCAAACATAGCTTTAGCAGCGGGACAACGTTAACTCCCTTCTCCAGTATGCAAGCCGTTGGTTTGACTGCCTTGGGGTCCCTGTAACAAAAACCAGCCCCCCTAATCCCCTTATGGTATGTCGAACTAACCAAGGTTTCTGGATTACCGAGATACCTCTGTTTTTCGCAGCCTTGTCTCTCTGTAGAACCGCAGAGGCTCCTTTGCAAAGTATTGGCCCCAGCTGACCAAAAAATACAATTTCTATGTATTCTTCGCCGCTGAATCCGAATTTGTGGTCAAAATTGAAGAAAGAAAACACGGCTTTTTTTGTTACATATTTTTCAATGCAAACATAGCCAAAAAACCTTGTTTTTTTGAGGTTAGAAAAAAAATTGAGGGTGATGGCGGAATTCTGACCTTGGATTTGGATTCAGCGACACAACATCCATAGGATGTGACTACTCTTGTCCGTCGGACAACCTACTTTTATTTTTTTGTGGGGGTGTGTAATTTTGCGCCTCTCCATATCCTCAAAGCAAAGAAGAAGTCCACTCCTGGGATCACTTCTTATATCCAAGATTTAATAAAAGAAAGAGAGCAAAAATATAGATTGGCTAAAAGAACAAAAAGTAGTATTATCTAAGCCGAATTTCGTAAATTGAGAAACTTAGTACAAACCGAAATCCGTGATTCATACAATCAATATAATTACAATTCTATCAAAAATAGGATAAAAAATGAAAACATCTGGCTTCTCTTAAGACGGGTTGGAATTATTTCTTCTAAACACTTGGCTCCTGATAACGATTTCTCCCCTGCAGACCTTTTGACAGCCTTTACTACAAAATCTACACTCCTTGCAAACAGCACTCCTTCCTCGTCCTCTGTTCCCTCTACTTTTGATGATACAAATTATTCTTTTCTGTCATATCGCAAGATACCTGAATTAAAAAACTCTTCGAGGTAAAACCTAATTCTCAAGCATCTGATGGTATTTCAATTAAAATGATTCGCCTTGATTTACCAGTCATTGGCCCTATTCTCTTGCACATCTACAATGCATCTCTGCCGGTGGGAACATTTCCTGATGCCTGGAAAGAGGCGATTATTCGCTCTGTTCCTAAAATATCTAACTCTACTTCTTCCAAAGACTTCCGTCCTTTATCCATCCTATGTGCTTTTTCTAAATCTTTCGAACGTATTGACCATCAGCAACTTACTGCACACATTGAAACAAATAATTTAATGGACCCAATACAATATGTGTTCCGTGCAAGGCATCCTAGACTTACAGCTTCACTTAAAGTAACTTCTGACCATAAAATTGGAATTGATAGAAGGGAAATAACGGTTGTTGTCCTTTTTGACTTTTCTAAGGCGTTTGATACAGTTAACCATAATCTACTATTGACTAGGCTCAAATCGCTTCACCTCTCGAATATGGTTGTTAAATGGTTTGAATCTTATCTCAGTAATCGTTCTGAAAGAGTACAAATTAGCAATGGCGAGTGGTCTGATTATGGGAAGGTCAAGAGTGGTGTCCCTCAGGGATCCATGCTTGCACCCACTCTATTTAATATTTATACCTCTGAAGTTGATAGCGAACTTCGCCATTGCAACTATCACAAATATGCTGACGACTTTAAGCGTTCCCTTCCCGGGCCTACTGGCCATCTTAAGAGCTTATTTCAAAAGGTACAGGCGGATATTGATCTAGTGGTGCAGTGGGCTTTGACAAGTGACCTCACTATTAACCTTGCTAAAACTATGGCTATAATCACAGGATCGTCTTCCTCTCCATCACTTGAAAGAATTGCAACCATACCTCCTCTCTTGATCGATGGACGTATTATCCCCTTTATGAAATCTGTGAAAGGTTTATGCTATATTATTAATCTCTCTCTTACTTGGAATGATCAAGTTGCGTATATTTCAAGAAAAACCTTTAGAGTCCTCCAACAGCTTAACAGGAATAAAGAATCACTTCCTACTTCAACGCTTAACGTCGCTAAAAGAAGACAATTTTTTATGGGTAATTTGCTTTATAGCCTATTCAGTAATGAAGTTTCGCACTATCTTCTTAATCTCTTCCATTTTATTGACATATATCAACTAACACATGCCAAACTCCGTGAAAGGAAAATAGTACTAAAAATTCAGCCACACCGCACGAGTAAAATGCAAAGGTCTTTTGTTATTCGCGGTGCTCGCCTTTGGAACAAACTACCTACAAGCATTAGAAATGCATCTTCACAATTTCACGTTAGAAAACTCATTTTTGCTTACTTATTTAACACATCAAATCCTACCCTCGAAATCACACATTGGTAACACTTGAATCCTTAATTAAAAATGTACATGGATGTGTGTATGAATGCGAATTTACTTTTAAGTATGTATATTTGCGTATGTATATTTATAGCAGCCTTCTTTTGATAGCCCATATCTAATTGTGTGTATTATAGTTTATTTCTTCACTCCTGTTAAATACCCATTTTTGATTTCAATCGTCAAATCGATCGCCGTCACATTTTAATTGTAATATGTATCACCTGTTCCTTATAGGGCTATGTAGCCCTAGGAACTGTTCGTAAACAAATATAAATACAAATACTATTCAACCAAGCTGATGAATTTTCAACGAAAATTATGAATCTTCAACTGGAATAGTTGAATTTTATACCAACAAGATTAATTTTCAACCATTAAGATTAATTTTCTCCAAAAAAAGATGAATTTTCCACAAAGTATATAAATTTTCAAACAAATAGTTTCATTTTTTAATAAGATATCAATTTTCAACCAAATAGTTCATTTTCATGCCATTTTCAACCAAACATAGAACAGTCAAATTTTCTGTTAAAAATCTAATTCTTAACCAAAAAAAAAAACGGATTTGAAGCAAAAAAGTTAAATTTTTTATTGGAATTTTTTATTTTTTAGTTTTTAAATTTATTTTTGACAAAGTAGTTACATTTTCAACTAGATGAATTTTCGATCATAATGATGAATCTTCAACCAACAAAAATTAATTTTGAAGAGAATAGTTTTACTTTTAACCAAGTAGTTGAATTTCTAACTAAAAAAAGATTATCTCACAACGAACAATGTAACAAAATTTTTTATTATAATGAAAAATATTTTCTTCTTTGAAATAATACTTCTACCCTAAAAACTACTTTCAAGTACATTCATTGTCTAAAAATTGGAAGAGGAAAACTGAAGAGGCAAGTGATAATCAAGATGGAGTTTATGCAATGCACACCACCTCACCTGCCCCAATAAATCTCAACCCCATTAAAGCTTCCCCCTCGATACAACTCGCATGCGAAAACTATTCCGTTTTTGCATAAAATATCGTGTGTCACTCCTCAGCAAACCTTTGACGACTTCGCCCGCTGTTTTTAGTACTTGGCTATGCGCGCATAGACGCTATTTGAAAAGACGCTATTTGAAAATTTGAAAAATTTGAAAAGTTAATCTTAGGATGAAAACATTTAATTGAAAGATGATTTTTCATTAAAAATAATTTAAATTTTCGATTGTTAAAATAATTTTAAAGCCATGTAACGAGTGGGTCACGTGACCAAGCTAGTTCTCAATTTTTCTTTCCCAACTTACGTCCAAACAAAATAACATATCGCTCTGAAAGTTTGGAAAATGAAAGAGGAGGAAATAAAGTACGTGCCTCTTCTTTGTTTCGGTGGCAATTTTGAAACAAAACAAAAATTTCGAAGGAAATAAAACTGGAAGCTATATCAATACTTTTCCTTTCCCAACTTATGTCCACACGGAATGACATATCGTGCTGAAAATTTGGCACGCTAAATACAAGGTACGAAGGACTGTGTCTCTGGTCCTAAATATTTAGAATTGTGAAAAAAGTTTTTTTAATTACTTCTTCTTTCCGGACAGAGAATGATAGAAATCAAACTTCTGCCGTGAAGCCTGAATGCATCTGTCGATATTTCTTATTTTCAATAAAAAAAATTTGCTTCCCCCAACTCTGTATATCATTAAGCTATTTCCCTTTCGGCGAGCCTCTAGGGGTAAGCGTGACACTACCCGATTCGGGTAGTGTTTTTAAGGTGGATTTGTAGTAAATGGGCTCACCACACCCACGACCGCCAACAGCAACGCAGTAGTATCAGACGGTCACCCATCCAAGTACTAACCGCGCCCAACACTGCTTAACTTCAGTGATCTAACGGGAACTGGTGCTTCCAGCGTGGTATGGCCGTTGGCAGCCTGTGCCCAGCCTTAAACGGTCCTTTTATATTCATTAATATTTACCGCGTTATTTTAACTTTTATTTTTAAATATGGCTGAAAAAATATCGATCTCAGGACTGACTTGGTCAGCTGGTCCACTCGTTAGATGGCCTTAAACAATGAAAATTGTTGCTCAAAATTACAGAAATGTACAACTATATTATTTTCAGTTACAGCATTATCGAAAGAAGATTTTTCTAAAATAAACGTACCCAAACTCTTTAGAAAGCTTTCAGAGATATTTGACAAATATCTTTTTTTTTCAATTTGTTATTATTCATTATTTTAAACTCTGCGTTAGCCATCACACAATAAATTTTGTTGGTAAGTTACGATGAAGATGAAAACTCCCTTACCAAGATTAAGGAGAATATTATATTATACTCGAACCACATGCGCGCGGGCAGCGCGCTTTTAATTGAGGTGCTGGATGCAAAAAGGAGATATAAAATTATTTTGGGGAGTGGGCAGGCAGGCCCCTGCGCACTTTAGAATAAAGTTTTGAATATTAATGTTTCAAATACAGATTTGCGTTAAAAATTTAATTAGGCATCTTTTTCTTCAAATAGAAAAAGTTGTAGCTTTTTTAGTTTTTGAATTGTTTACAAAAAACTGTTTTTTATCTGATTAAAATATTTCGCCTTTTTTCACTTCAGCTCGCGACGAAGTCGGAACTTTTTAATACTTTCGATTAAAATTCATATGAAGTATGCCTTGACATCTTCTGCGACCGATTACGTTAGCAAAAGTTTAAAAAAAATTTTATTGAAAAAAGTTAATATTTTTTTGACGAGGCGTTGCACAATTCGTGCACAAACAACTTTGATTGTTTCGGGAGTCGCGCGAATTTTGAGCAAATAAAAACTGTCAGTGAGAGGGTTGGTCCGGAAGGTTTAAAGAAGTTTTCTGGAAATTTTTAGCTCAGTTGAAATAGTAGTTAACAAACTGTTGATGTTTTAATTTCCCGGCGTAATCGATTATCTGCCGCGTAGGCACTTGAAAAAAATTAGAGATAATTTTTGGAATAAATCTACTATTGTTTCAAAGTAATAATCATAAGTTTTAACTAAAGAAAGTCTGTTTAAATTCACCAGCAAATTTACCTAAAATAATTTTTTGAGTCAAAGTTGCAAATCTGTTATTTGATGTGTTTATTGAAATAATTAATATTTAATAATTAAAATCTGCGCTGAATATAGTATTTCCACTTCAATTTTTTAATTTTATTTATCTTCTTGAATTCATTCATTATATATTTTTATTTTAATAATACAAAAAATTTAACACTAATGATTCTGAATCATCACTACCCATTTCATGTAACTTAGAAAAAGTCCTGATTTTTCGTGTTCTAAATAAAACTTATCTGTATCTGACCGGCCTCTGCGACGGAGTTCCACCTAACGCTGTGTAGTAATGTCCTATCAGCCGGACCGCAGCATAGGCGGGAGAATATCGATCCCGCCGGAAAATTGAAACATCAACAGTTTGTTAACTACTGTTTCAATTGAGCTAAAAATTTCCAGAAAACTTCTTTAATCTTCTTGACCAACTTTCTCACTGAGAGTTTCTGCTTGCTCAAAATTCGATCGACTCCCGAAACGATCAAAGTTGTTTGTGCACGAATTGTGCACCGCCTCGGCAAAAAATGATTAATTTTTTTTCAAATAAACATTATCAACTTTTGCTAACCTCATCAATCGCAGAAGATGTAAATGCATACATTTTATGAATTTCATTTAAAAATAATAAAAAGTTTCGACTTCGTCGCGAAGTGAAGTGAAAAAGGCGAAATATTTTATTCAGAGAAAAAAACAGTTTTTTGTAAGTAATTCAAAAACTAAAAAACCTACAACTTTTTTTATTGCAAGAAAAAGATGCGGCATTTGATTTACGATGTGGGTGTGTATTTAAAAAATTAAAATTGGAAACGTTATTTTTAAGTGCATATTTGCGTGCAACTTGGGAAAACCCATCTATAATGACGGCGCGTATCATCACCTATCTTCTCACATGCCGCTGGTGTAAAATCTTTTGATTCTGAAGAATGTGCCATCATATCCGGAATTTTTGTACAAATTCTTATAGAAATACATAGTAAATGATACAAAAAATTATTTTTTCAAATTCAGTAATAATATTTCAGTAAATGAAAGACAAAGGTAGAAACTGATGTGGAGTATCTGTCGATGTCGCATGAGCTAAGGTTTGCTTTTCTTAAATCACCCGAGTTAAAGTCGGGCACGAAGGGATACATTTTGCCATGTTAAGACGGTGTCATTTTTACTCTAGCATACCGTCGCCACATTTTGAGCCAAGGCATTCCGGATGATAGCTGCAGAGCGTGTCATACACACTCTGAGCATCTAGGACACATACTATCTGGCTGCCCAACTCATGCGGGAACGACCTACATCCAAAGGCACAATCTGCTAAACGCTCCTAGAGAAATAGAGTCAATTGTCGAGAATGAAAAGTGTCGGATATACTGGAACTTCATATTCTCGACAATTTTTTCTGTTGCGCACTTGAGGGCTGTTATAGTTTTTCTTGACTTCGAGGAGCGAGCCATATTCGTTATCGAATTTTCGGCACCGGCTGACAAAAACATCATAGCCAAAGAGAATGAAAAGAAAGAAAGGTATAAAGACCTTATAAGAGAGTTGCGACGGTTGTACCCGGAATATTCTGTTAAGCTAATCGTCTTGATCTTCGGCGCTCTTGTAGGTGCCAAGGTTTCACTAGTTAATAGTCTGAAAAGCATCCCTGTGTATTAAGAAAATGCTGAGACACTTGCGAGGATTAAATTATTCGAAGATTTTTATAAACATATTCAGAGTTTGGCTATTTTTCAGCAAATAGGCGAATAGGTCGCTCCGTGTCCTCAGGGGGCACGAGGCTTTTGCCGGATCATCGGATTAAATTCGTCGCAGACAGTCACCACCTATCTCACGGTCGTGAGACATGTTTACAGCTGGAATTTTACCGCGATTTCGCTGGGAGCGGGTGCAATTTTTCAGATAAGCACCTGCTCGCAGCGAAATCCTGCGGTTGTCCTTATGGCAAACTATTAACTATGAGACGTGGCCATGAGTGTGATTTACCGCGGTCCTACTGGTAGCCGGTGTCATTTATAGATGGCAGTTGCTCCCAGCGAGACCCTGCGGTGGTTGTTTAACCTTAATTTTTAATCATACAGTATATAGCAGCTATAGTGCTTACTAATAAGTTTAACTTTTCCCATATGTGTTATAATATATTAACTGTAATTAAACAGGACCACAACATTTAAGCCCTTGCAACACGGACCAGGCTAGGTGGTTCTTATATTTTCGGGGTCGCTGAATTCGAAGCCGTTGTCCGTTTGGTCCAATCAGGTCAGGGTCAAGGTCAGTTCAAGGTCAAACTTACCAAATTAATCGCTAATCAATTAAGTCAGGGTACCTATGCGTTTTCGGGGTCACTGAATTCAAATCCGTTGTCCGTTTGGTCTTATCAGTTCAGGGTCAAGGTCAATTCAAGATCAGACGTACAAAATTAATCGCTAATTAAATAAGGCGGCGTACCTATAGGTTTTCGGGGTCGCTCAATTCGAATCCGTTGTCGGTTTGATCCCATCAGATCAGGGTCAAGGTTAATTCAAGTTCAAACCTACAAAATTCATCGCTAACGGGCAACGGATTTGAATTCAAAGACCCCGAAAAACTATACGGGCCCTGACTTATTTGGCTAGCGATGAATTTTGTACGTTTGACCTTGAAACGACCTTGACTCTGACTTGATAGGACCAAATGGACCTTGAACTGACCTTGACCCTGATCTGATGGGACTTAACGGACAACGCATTTGAATTCAGCGATCCCGAAAATATAAGACCCACCTAGTCTGATCCGTGTTGCAAGGGCTTAGATTTTGTGGTCCTGTGTTATTGAATCATTTTATAAAATTTTTAAAAATAAAAACAATAGATTTTCTAACGATAGAATATACATATAGGTAAAGACAACAATCATTGAGTATGCTCGTATTATCCATTCCGCAGATCTGTCGGAAGTCGAGCGCGAAACTCTCGGAACGTCCTATCCGTGCACCAGGTGTATAAGATACATCTTCTTATCCGGATCCAGCAGTTTGCTAATTAGCAGACCTGATCCGAAAATATCTGTCCGGGTCTCTCAAATACCCGGTTCGGTATTATTCGGATCTGGTTTAGTTGACATTCCCGAAAATCTTCAGATCGGATCTGTGCGTGATATACCAGATCGGGGAGTGTTGATAACACTGCCCGAACTTGGACAAATTTAAGATTTCGGGGGTATGTGGAGGTGATTGCATGTTGTTTCGCATTTCCGGCTGCGCAGTCGACTTGGCATTTATGATTGGGCACAAGGTTCATGTCGCACTTCCGGATGCGCAGTAGACTTTTGTGGCATTTGTGGTTGCGCACTAGAGTAATGTTGCACTTCCGGATGCGCAGTAGACTTATGTGGCGTTTTTGGTTGCGCACCAGAGCTATGTTGCACTTCCGGCTACGAAGTAGACTTATGTGGCATATGTGGTGCGCACTAGAATTATATCTTACTTGCGGCACTGGTGATTGCGCACTAGATTTATGTCGCACTTTCGGCTTCGCAATAATTTTATGTGGCATATTTTGTTGCGCACTAGAGTTATGTCGGACTTACGGCTGCGCGGTAGACTTATTGAGAATTTGCGGTTGCGTCCTAGAGCAGTGGACTTTCGTGGAATTTTTAGTTGCGCTTTGAATAAATATAATAAATGAGTCTATCACGTAGCTGAAGTGCAACGTAGCTTTGCTGCGCAGCCTTAGGTCGCATACAATTGTACTGCCAAATCATAAACTTCGTTGTGCAACCACTAATGTTACGTAAGTCTACTGCGCATCTGGAAGTTCGACATAACTCCGTTGCGCAACCACTAATGCTACATAAGTCTACTGCGCATCTGGAAGTCCAACATAACTTTGTTGCGCAACCACCAATGCCACATAAGTCTATTGCGCATCCGGAAGTGCAACATAACTTTAGAGCGCAACCACCAACGCCACATAAATCTACTGCTTCCTAAAAATCCTATAAAAATCTAAACAATCTTCAATAATTTTTTTGAGCGCTAGGCCTGCTCGAGGCCACTTCAATTCCCAAAATCTATATCTCAAAATTAATTAAATAAAAATCTAAAAATCTCGCACGGTCAGCTCAGACTCGGTAGTTGGGGGTGTTCCGCAAATTAATAGGGTTCAAATCATCAGCAAAGCAATAATCTAATGTTTAAAACAAATAATTCTTGTAGTTTCTTTAATCACAATAAATTGAAATAATGATGAGCAAGATTTAACAACAATTGTTTTACTTAATTTCGAGTCTCGACATATTTCAAATGTGCATAATCCAACAATCAATCAAGGCTTTGATAATAATAATAACCTCAACTCATGTTACAACAGAATAAATCTTAAATCAAAACCTTATACTTGAAAACTAGGCTAACTTCGAAAAATTAGGCTTCCCTGCCCGGAACTCCATGCTAGGCAATTACAAAACAAAACTTAAAATTCTAAATGCTATCCTGAGTTCGAGGTTAAAAAACTTCCAGAAAACTCAATTTAAATGTTCCAATAAGAACTCAAAATAATCATTCACAAATCTCCATGATTATTCAAACTAAAATTCTCAACAAAATTAAATTAAAAACAATCCACCATGTTAATTTGAAAAGTCTAGTTTTCAAAAAAAAACCTGACCTCAAAGTTGACTATAGCCTAACCTCACTAAATTAGTAATGCCCCATGACTAGTCATAACCTAAATTATTCGGTTAGTAATATACAAACTCAAAATCACTATAAAATATCAAATAATCCAGACCTCTGAATTCCAACATTAATCCCAATAATCCATATCATAATGTTCCTAACCTTGACATTTTTAGTTTCTAGAAAAATTATGCCTAGCTCGCCTAATCTTACTGGCTCTAAACCCAATCTAATAATTAGCAATCACGTGGCATAATTATCCCAAAAGTTAGGAACCTCCGCACAGATCAAAATTACATTAAAAATCTGCCGAATAAACTTACTATAAACATGGTACAAATTAATCTAAAAAAGTTAGTCCAAAATGAGAACGAAATATTCTCAACATAGTCCTATAATACACTCGAAATTCGTACACAGCTCTCGACGCACAAAGTTTCCGTAATATCTCAAACATGAAAAGGGGAGGGGTGAGGGGAAAGTCCTTGACTGTATGACATCTTCAAGGAATTCGAATTAATATTCTCTGTTACAAAAGAAAAGGAATACATCTTTTTACAGTTAACATAAATTAGGTGCAACTCGACTAGGGGCTCAGTTCTGTAACATGGCACATTTTTAGGTTAACACTTGAAGGGGGTATCACTCATAAATAATTAAAGATCGGGTTTCGGGATAAAACACAACTCGGGACTCCATTACGTGGCAAAAATATGGTTATTTGAAATGCTCGACGGGGTCAGAGTTCAGGGGGTCATACAAATTGCACAAAAATATAAATCACGATCAGGGAAACATTTCAAAAACACAATATATGGTAATTGCAATCGTTTTACGCAAGCTCTGTAGCGAGGGGCATTCCAAATCAAGCATATCAATAATTTCACACGATGGTTCCACAAATTGTCGCAACCAATTCTTTTTTTCCAATCCTTTCACAAAAA
>CAKNWT010316590.1:0-16740 GCA_932066315.1 Andricus coriarius
GATTTAAATTCAAAGCTCGAGCGTGCGTTAAACGCCTGCGTCCGTTTTATCTACAATTTGCCTAAATACGAACACATAACCTCATACAGACATAGGGCTGGTCTGCTTAATGTTGCCAAGAGAAGACAATTTTTTTTGGGTAATATGCTCTGTACTCTTTTCCAGAACAAAGCTCCTGAGTTTCTATTTAACATTTTCCAATTTGTAGACAGAGACCTTCCAGCACAGTCTAAGCTTTGTAAAAGACATAAAATCCTTAGGATTCCTTTTCACAGAACATGTCAGCTTCAAAGATCATTTATAGTAAGAGGTGCCCGGTTATGGAATAAAGTTCCATACGATATTAGAAATGCACCTTCCCTGTATCATTTTAAAAATCTCTTTTTCAAATATCTGTACAATACTCCTAATCCAACTCTTGAAATTACTCACTGGTAAACTATCACTTTTAGTTCTTGGATATTTTATTTGCGAATCTCTATCTTCATTAACTTTTGTAAATATTTATATCTTGTGTACACAGTTTTTCATTCTTCATTTCACCTCAACATGCACAGAGAGCTACTAATTAATTAATCCCTCAATCTCAATTACTATGCAATAATCTAATACCTAAAATGATACTTACTCTGAGGTAGACTCTACTTATTTATTTATTTTAATTAGTTTATAGATTAAATTATAAGATTAATCAAGTATACTGCCGATCAGTGCTTGCACGAATTTGTAATGACCTTGTAATATCCTGTTCCTTAGAGGGCTATTCAGCCCTAGGGACTTTCTTGAATAAATACAAAGGCTTTCCGTCTCAGCTCATCAAAAAATCGGACCATGCATGATTAAAAAACATCAAATGCCAATATTCTAACATGGTGTAGGATTCGCTATTTTCTAAATTGGTCGTGTTAAAAAAAGTAGTCTACCTGATATACATCCCTTTGTAAAAATCAATATAATTATATCATATTTTCGTGAAATTCAGTAAAAATTTTAGATGTGAATCCTCCGAATATAAATTTGGGATTAACATCTCTCTTCGATGTTAATTACTGTTATTTGACATTCATGAGATGTGATAGGACGATTAAAACAAAAAGATAATGAGATTCTCAATCATGAGATTGCTTCTTGAACGACTGAGATTGATGCTATTCTTATCATTAATGCAAATATTAATCACTAAAAATGTATTATATGTATTTAACGTTATGTGACTTTCCGCAAGGAAAGGGCCCACTTTGTCAATCGTAGTTTAGGAGATATTAGCGGTTTTTTGAACAAAAGTCAAATTTCTAGTATTAGTAAAAAGTATAGTGAAAAGTATTAGTAAACTTACGACGGAAACATGTGTCATTATATGAGATTATAGTCAAAGGTTCAAGCTTTAATTTAAGCTGAAGTAGAAGCTTCTATCACCTCTTATTCATTTTCTTCAGACTCTCAAATATGGCCAATAACACATTTTTTCGACTATTTAACCCCGTTTTTCGCAAAAACTTGAAATAATGGAACATTTTTCTTGCAAGATTTGGAATCAGCGTCTAAAAATCGAACAAAAATGTTATGGGTTAGTCCTGAGCTTAAAATGTCGGGAATTTATCCGGATATATGACCCTATACACAACTCAATGCCAACAAAGTGAGCCCTCCTTGAGGAACGTCACATATTATGTCTATTTTTCTCCATTTTATAAACCGTTAACTTGGATGCAAAACGCTACGAATTTTTCGGTCTGTCTACTGAAATTTCTTTTTTAAGATTATTTGAAAAATGATATTTTTTGTTCATCGCCAAATAAGTTATAGAAATGAAATATCAATACTTCAACTACTCTGAATGGTCCATAATTAGCCCGGTTGACGTCTCCAACAATAACAAAATTTAATTTATATAAAATATCAAAATACCGATTCTGTACGACATGTAATCAATAATGAAGAAATCAATGTAACAAAATGAAAAAAAAACATTTCGAGAAATTTTGTTCTTTCGATTACAAATTTCTAGTACAAAAATGATAACTTAATTCAAATTATTGTAATTGTAATTGTAACGTTTTGATTCTACTTCGGATCGCAAAAGATATTTTATTTTATATTGTTACATTTTTATTGCGTTGAATTAAGAATGTGTATTCCTCTGCTTCTTTAAGTATGGAGCAGCATATTGACCATTATTGTATGGCAGATGTAGCTCCTTGTACTGGTGCGGGAAGAGATAACCCATTCGATGAGCTACGGCTGGTATCATTGGAATAATTTCGCGGTCAGGTACGGTTGCTAGAACCATTTGCCACTCGCTATCAAACATTGGACGAACACTAGCAGCCGTGTACTCGTAAGTACCATTCCTAACCAAGATGCCAACGTAGAACTGATGATCTTTCACTGGTCGATAACGTACGAAGTTTATTGGTATAAGGAAATTATCTAGATCTGCGTAATAATGAATATCAAGACGTAAGTCAGGTTCGTCAGGGAGTTCGTCAACGCTGACCGCCGCTGAAGTTAATTCTGTAATAAAAAATCGAACTAAGCCATTTTGTATAGTTTAACAGGGTGGCGAGCGATAACGTATTTCAAAATTCAGTGACTTGCCACTGACCTAAAGATGTACAAGTTAATTGCATAAAAGAACACTGGAAACTTATTTTCTTTAAACATTACATTATATTACAAATATCCTTTGGCATGAATATTGATAACTGTAGAAACCGCAGAATAATACTGAAAATTGAGATCGCCGAATTATGCTAAAAACTTGAAACATCTTTAAATTAGTCTGTACGATACATGTAACTTTAACGTCTTTCGCAACTTTTCAATCTAATCATTTAATGAGTCAGCTTATTTTTTAGCGCTTCTCAGGGCACCTTTTCACTTGGATGAAATGCATTAAACTATGTAATTTTTTTCACATCCAGTTCATATATTTACTTTTAGTATATTCATGGCCAGTTAGATGCATATCGAATAATAATGAAGGTATAAACTCGATGCAAAAAAAATTACTTTGTTTCACGAATTTCATCCCAATGAAAAGTTGCCAAAAGCAATCAGTCACGTCAAAACAAAATTAGGCATTGGTTTGGTATTTGCCTCACAATATGTGTGAGACTTTAAAGTTCCAAATTATATTCATAATAAATTTATATGCACTCCATCTATTATGTTATATGTATTTTGTTAAACGCTCTCTAATGGTAATTCTTGCCCCATACGTGGGGCGAAAAGTTCATAGCGTTGGGTTACGAAGTACCAGCATAAATAAAACCAATTTTTTATTTTAAATTGTATAGAAAGAACTCACAGTACGTAGCAACAAACAACTGATATGCTTAGAGAATAATTCGTCATCACTTTCGCAATTAGTTCAGAAGACAATTTTCGATTGCCAGTTCACAAAACACATTTCATGAACCCAGTTTTTGCAGACGTGATACTGGATCCATTGCTCGCCTGGCATGCTTTCAGAATAAGTATCACAACAGGCAGACGATAATCAGTTTTTTTTCGATAGCTAGTAATTGTGAAATAGCCTAATGCCATATAAACTCTGGGGGAGAAGGTGCCACTCGGCACTTTTTATCCCCATACATTCCCATTATTTACAATCAACATTTCTGAAACAACACAAATATTTTGAACAGTAAGCCATCTGCTCTACAAGAATACATGATTACGCATCGAATTACACATGCTTCATGACAGCGGCACGCAAGAATAAGTGTTCGTGCCAAAAAGGAAGAGTGACGATAAAACTACTTTCATCACAAAAAAACAACTCAATATTAGCTGCGATCTCAAAAACAGCTTTTAGCGGCTACCAAAGACTATCAGGAGTTTATGGTGATTCGATCGATCGACGCAAAATGTCAGGTCGAGTAACAAATTATTTGTTTTTGTGTTTTCGTATGTGGCACTTTTGACCCCGCTCTACCCTACTTCGAATATCTAGAGAATGAATAGTTTTTCATTTGAAAATTTTCGAATAAAAAAGAAATATACTGTAAAAAAAAGATCATTTTGGTTTCAGTGCATTTTCCTCCAACGATCATTTAACTCTCGAGGTCCTAATGATCTGTCTATTCGGATAATTTTGATCTACTTTTAGAGGCATTTTTCCAACTAAACAAAATGGTTGCCAATTTTTGGCGTGGATGTTAAAACGACATAACCTGAAAATTTCATCTACCACACGCTGCTGAAGACTGGTGACCTTCTCAGCATAAAAAATCAACCAATTGCGACTCTCGGTTTCCTTTCCTCGCCCCCCCCCCCCAGGAACAGACGTTTTAGTAGGACTGACGTTACAACAATGACTCTCCACCGTACGACGAATCGCTTCTTAACTCGGACACGATTTTCGACTCACAAAACAAAATACACTCATAAAGGTGGTAGTTGGGTGTACCACCTAAACCATGAATAATACAAACAATAAAATAGCCTCGGAATGGTCTGGAACTTTGATTGACGAAATGCATATACACAGTAAACATAAAGGTCGAGTTTCAGGCGATGAATGGAGACTGGGCGTTTGGAATGCTAGAGGAGTGAATAATCTTAAGATAAGAGAACTGCAAGAAACTATGCACGTAAGAAAACTAGATATTTTATGTGTACCTGAGACAAAGAAAAAGGGCCGCGAATGTAGAAACAAAGAAAATGGGGTATTGAAAGGCGGTTTTGAAATCTGGTCAGGAGTAGTCAGCGAATCACATGGTTCTCAAGGGGTCGGTTTAATTATAAATAAAGAAGAAAGACAGCATCTCAAAGATCATGATTTTTTATCTCTCAGATTGTTTTGGGCTAGAATGAAGGTAGGAATCAGAAGATTATTCCTCATACACTTTAAATGATACAATTAGTACTTGCGATCAAGGTGAAAGAATAATTTTGTTAGGAGATATGAACGGATAAGTCGGTGTCCAACGTCAAGATACAGATACAGAAAGGGTACCAGGTAAATTTGGGGATCCCAGAAAAAATTATAACGGGGAAAAGTTAGTTAACCTATGCTTAGAAAAGGGCCTATTTATTACAAATACTTGGTTTCGACATAAAGTGCTCCACACGTACACCTGGTGCAAAGGAAATAACCGCAGTATAATTTACTTTCGTTATTGCGGATAAAAGACTAATAGCGTATTCGGTTATCCTGTACTGGTGCACGCCAGAGCACTCCGACCTGCTCCCTCTTACTTCTTCTCACGTTCTTCCTTCTCCCTTCGACCCGCTTCGGAGCAGGTCGGAGTGCACCAGTGCAGGATAACCGAATACGCTATAAGAGAACTAGTTAA
The DNA here is from genome assembly GCA_932066315.1 of Andricus coriarius. Classification (NCBI taxonomy): domain Eukaryota; kingdom Metazoa; phylum Arthropoda; class Insecta; order Hymenoptera; family Cynipidae; genus Andricus; species Andricus coriarius. The sequence continues at coordinate 5,304 of CAKNWT010316590.1, forward strand.
AGATACAAGAATCATGAGAGGTTCCGAATGCAATATTGATCATTACCTTTTAGTCTCCAAAATAAACTTAGGGTGGGGATGGAGAAGAAAAAAAAACAAAAAAAACTAAACAAACCCGAATCAAGTTTGAAAATTTACAGAAACCGGAAGTGCGAATAGATTTTCAGAATAAGATAAACGAACGCATAGATGAGGCAACTTGGGAGGGGTTTAGAAGCAATAAAGATGTAGAGGGCGCGTGGACTACGTTACGTGATAACATTGTTAAAACTGCGATTGAAGTATGTGGTATAGCGGTAGTAGGAAGAAAATTTGGTGATGCATGGTGCAATGATGAAATTAAGGCAGCCCAACAAGAAAAGAAAGAAGCGTACGAGAAAACGTTAAATATCAGAGGTCTTAGCGATGAGGAGAGAAGTAGGCTTGAAAATGATTACAGGAACAAAAAGAAGAAAGTTAAACGACTAGTCAAGGAAAGTAAAGATAAAATCAGAACAGAAGAAGAGAAGAAATTACAAAACGACTTCCAAGGAACCATGAAACTAATATTTAAAGAGATGGACAAAAGTAAAAGTACAGAGTTTGTGAGCATGAGAAACAACAAAGGTGAAATGCTATATGATACAGACGGGATAGTAGACGCTTTAAAAGACTCTTTTAAAGATTTAGTAGGAGGTGAAGATATAGGGCAACAGAGCTGCGAGATAGAATGAAATGCTCAAATACGGTGGCGAATACATACCACACAGGGTGTGCGAATTGATAAATTTATGCATCGAGACGGGACAAGTCCCAGGCGATTGGAGAAAAGCGATTATCGTACCAATATATAAAAGAAAGGAAGATAAAAACAACTGCAATCATTACAGAGGAATCAGCTTACTAAATACCGTAAGTAAGATATACTCAAAAATACTTATTCTTAGGGTAATGGAAATTACAGAAGAACTGATATAGGAAGTCCAAAGTGTATTTATTCCAGAAAGATCATACACAGATCAGATATTTAGCTTATGACAGATCACAGAAAAAAGCTTAAGAGTAGGAAAGAAAGTTTTCTGTGCATTTGTTGATCTAGAAAAAGCATTTGACAAGGTAAATAAAAGTACACTTTGGAAAGTCCTGAAAGAGTACGGAGTCCATGGATGGCTCCTACAAGCAATACAAACAATATATGCAGGCTACTGGGTTAATGGGAAACTGAGTGACTGGTTCGACATTATGCAGGGTGCTGGACAAGGGTGCGTTTTGTCCTAATGGTTATTTATCATATTTATGGACAAGTGTCTACGAATGGTCCTCTTCGACGTAGAAGGTGTAGTTATCGAAACGGTGAAGGTGCGTGGTTTGGTTTTCGCAGATGACAAGATTGTTATGGCAGAGTCAATCGAAGACTTACAAAGAATGTTGAACAAACTTGATACAAGCATGAAGAACATGGGCCTCAAAACTAACGTAAATAAAACAGAGGTAATAGTGTTTGAAGGAAAAAGTGAGAAAACAATGTGCAACATTGTCCTGAATGATGAGAGATTAGAGCAAGTTGACAAATGTGTATATCTGGATACCCTATTCACTAGCGACGGAAAAATAGATGGGCAGTTAGATAGGCACATTAATGAGGGTAAGAAGGTTATCGATAGAGCAGGGTCCATTCTCAGAAATAAAAACAAATCAAAATAAAATAAAATGACCGTGTATAAATCTTTAATTGTACCGGCTGTACTATACGGTAGCGAGACATGGAAATGTCAAGAAAAGGAAATGAGTAAAATTAATGCGATTGGCATGAAACCTCTGTGCACAATATGCGAAAAAACACTGATGGACAAAGTCCGAAACGAGAGAATCCTCAAAGAATGTGGTACAGGGGAGACACTAGTTGATATTTGGGGTGGTTCGGAAATCTTGAAAGAATGAAAGCTGAACGACTGACCAAACAGGTGAATAAAGGTAAAGTAAATGGCAGAATGCCCAGAGGTAGACCGCCGAAAGAATTGATAGAGTCTGTGAATGAGACATTAATCCGAAGAGACATAAGAAGCCATAAAAACACGAGAACTTGCATGAAAAAATGCATGGACGTGAAGGAAGCTGGAGTAATATGCCAGAATAGAAAAGTTTGGCGACAAATAGTTTATACAAAGAATGTGAGCAGAGTGAATGACGCCTGAAACAAAGACCTTGAATACTAATGAGCCCAAGTGGGGAGCCACACATAACAGTTTTGTGAGGCTCTCCACGTGGAATGATCGCTAGAGAGATTGCTCAGCAACCTGGGTCGGAGCAGTGTTGCGGAATGAACGTGTTATTTCAATAAATAACACGAGAATTCTAGATAAATCTAAAATATCTATACCTTGCACCTATATACCGAGCAATTCACGCCTACCCCGAAAGGGAAACGGTTTAATGGTATAATAATAATAATAATAATAATAATAATAAAGTATACTGCACGAGCAGGAACCATAAAAAGATAGCATATGAGCTAAAGTACTCCAAGAACGTCGGCTAAATTGAAGTTACCTGATATATGATCACGAATCAGCTCATTATGATCTCAAGAATCGATCATTCATTCCGGCCGATCAAAATGCTTTTGATTTCCATATCATTTTTGTTGCATATTAAAATGATATTGATTTCGGTATCATTTTGTACATTTTTTGTTACTGGCGAAGTATTTTATGAATTTTAGGTCATATATTTTTTAAATGCTGGATAAGAGTCTAAAAATTTCAATGCTTCCCTTATCAGTAATTATATTTTATTTTTATTGATCTTGCTCTTATAGAAGGAGGAAACATATTTAGAAATCTATAATTTCCCCTTAATAGTGAATGCACTTAAAATCATAAATATTATTTTATTATACGTTACCAATAGAATGAAGCCAAATCATTAAAGTGAAGAACAAAGTACAGAAAACGATGTTCATTTTCTCTAGACGATGGACAATGATTGTATAAACTAATGTTTTATTACTGTGTATAATCAACAAATGTTGACAGATCCCAGTGTTTCCTCTGACGCTGTTGTAATTCTAAATATTATATCACACATTTGTGAAACAGATTGGAGGATTAAGCCTTATTTCTTTGAGATGTTTGTATTTCATATACAAATACTTGTTTTTACGCCTCTGAAGGCGTAAAAGTTGTGAAGATTTATGGTATCTATATAATTTGCAGATACTACAAGGACTCTTATTACGCAATGGAAAGATTAATATAATACAAAAAAGTAGCCACGTGGTTCATAAAACATGTTCATATAAGTATGTTTATTTTTTATAAGTATGTTATTACAATTTTATGCTATGATAAAAAATCAAAAAGGACATAATTTAACTTTTTTATTAACGTGTCGATAGAAGAAAAATGAAGTACATAAGTTAGAAAAAATGGGGAGTATGGACAATTTTTAAAATACTGATTTCATAGAAAAAGTTGGATGTAAAAGTTGTTGAAACTACTAAATTATATTATTCTGTGTTTTTTATGACATCATAAATTCTATTGTTGAAAAAAAAATTCTATAAAATAAATGTCATATTTACGCAAAAATATGAAAAACAACGCGAGATCGAAGTTTGAAAAGACATTTTTCTATAACTTTTTCAGGGAAACAATGTTGCTCCTTCGACTTTTTTCTTAGCTGGTGTTGTGTTGGCAAAAAAGAGGATTTTTGTTTTTCAAACAAAAAATTCTTGTCAATTAAATTGACTTCGAATATTTTCAGAACAACCGTCCCCATCTTGTGAATTTGGACGTTTTTTAGAAAATGTGCAACAGTTTTCAAAGGAAAAAAAAATTTATAGCAGAATCAGACAAGAAAATATAAATATCTAATACCTGTGTTAGATTAAAAAATAGGAAGTGTCTACGTGTACCGAAAAAATCCAGCTGTACGTACCGAAATTTCGGTACAAATAGCCTCTTTTCCAGCTCCCCATAATCGTACCGAAAAAATGTGGGCATGCGTACGAAAATTTCGGTACACGTAGCCACGGCCTAAAAAATATCACACTCTAATAAAAATTCGTACCATTTTTTGATAACCCACGTTTTCAATTTTGTTTATTCAAATACGTTAGGCTTTTTGGGGGGGGGGGGGGGATCTTACGAATCCTTACTTAGGGTAGAGGGGTTGGAAATCCCTGAAAGTTCTTTGAGATTCCGTGAAACATTTTGAAATCCGAGAAATAGCTTAAAATCTTTAAAATTCCATTTAAATCCCTTGTAATCCTTTAGAAATCGTGGAAATCTCAAAATATTACGAGATTTCTTTGAAATATATAAAATCCCTTTAAAATTCATTAAAATATTTTAAATCCGTGGAAATCTTTCCGAATCTTCTGAAATCACTTACAATACTTTTAAATCCATTCAAAGTTGATACCCCTTGAAATTCTTTATATTTTTCGGAAATCCTTTGAAATTCCGTTAAATCTTTTGAAATCTTACGAAATGCGGTGGAATCATCGAGAGTCCTTTAAATATCTAAAAATTCTTGAAAAGTCTTTGATATCTTTACAATTCTTTTAACATCTCATAAAATTTTTTCAAATCAATTGATACCTCCGAAATCCCATTAAAATCTCCTGACATGCTTCAAACTTCGTGAGAATACTGTGATTTCTCTTGAATTAAAATCCCATGACTTTTTTTTAATATTTCAAAATTTCTCAAAATACCTTAAAATACCTTTTGAAATCCCTCAAAATTTTTTATAATCCGCGGAAATCGTTCTTAATTCATTATAATCCCTTAAAATCGTTAAATCTCCATCAGGTCCCTTCGGTTTCCGTCGAAATTCTGTCAAATATGTTTAAACTTCCTGAAGTACCTTAAAATCCTGTAAAATCCATTGCAAAACTGAGAGTCTCTCTTAAATTGTGCTAGATAATATTTTCAAACTGTTAAAATATGTTTAAATAATTTAATAATATTCCCTTGAAATCTAATGAAATCCCTGAAAAGCTTTGTAAATGTTCTTAAATACCGTAACTTTTTTGTCATTTTTTGAAATGCCTTAAAATCCTTTGAAATCTGTTGGAATCCTTTCAAATCACTGAAAATCTTTCAAATCTTTTGAAACCCCTCAAGATTTTTTTCAAATCTCGTTTACAGTTCCCTTACAGAATCCGTGAATTGAGCATGATGATTCATCAGTTGTCGGTAGCGTTTAAAGCTAGTTGTATCACATACTACATACGTACAATAAAAGTTCATAGAAGAGAATACTTTAGCAGGTAGAGCTGTATATTTTGTCAGACAATACTGTACAATAAAAATTTGGTCCAGCAATAACATCACGGTCAGTCACGAGGGGGTGGAGGGGTGGGGGGAATGAGCGAAAAACCAATCACGTGATTTATGGATGGCGCCTTTGCGTGTTTTATAAAATTCTGTTGAATTATATATGTTAATTAAATGCAGTTAAATTTTAGATGTAAAACATACGCATGAACCTAAATTTAGTAGTAACATCTCTCTTCGTTGTTTATTACTGTTATTTTATATTTATGAGACGAGATAAGACGAATAAAACAAAACAGAGACTATGATACTCAATTATGAGATTGCTTCTTAGACGACTAAGATTGAGACAACCGAGCAATTCGTCTCGTTATGCAATATGCATAATTCAAAATTCTTATATGTATTTAACAACATTACGTCTATTTCTCTTGATTTTGTATACTATTTTAAGTATTTGAGGTGAGATATTGAATATCATTAAGTCCTTTTCCGAAGGACTTTTAAGGACTTTCCGCAGTATAAAAAACGTATAGCGCAAATGAGACAACCACATACTTCAAGTATACTGAAATAGTATAGATAAAGTATAGCTGAAGTATGTTTGAGTATTTAACCCGTTTCCGCCGAGAACGCCACTCGCGGTACCCCGGTCTTTGAGAGCTTGTAACTGACGTTAAAAAATGTCAAAATAAAATGAGATAGTCATATTCTAAATCTAAATTTTTTCGTAATGTGCATTCCTAGTGCAAATTCTCGTCCCATTCGTATCAAAGTAGTATCAAAGTGCATCCTTCGTCTGTCCGCCGTAAACGAAGTTTACGTTGCCCAACTATCACCATCGTGGAGGTCGACGAATATAGATAGTCTTTTTTTTACATTTTAGTGATTTTTATATTTTTTTAAGTATTTTTTTAAATATTTTTTTTTTAATTATTTACGATCATTTGAGCGAAAAAAAATTATTCCACACGATGCAAACGAGAAAAACAGTGTTTATTTATGTAAAGAAATCAGTAGAGTGTCATTTTCGAATTCTAAATTGGGTGATTTCCAATCTCACAAGTATGAAACTAGAACCAGAGCATCATGTAATTACGAGGGGCGTCGTCAAAGAAGTAAGAACTAGCAGATTTTGCACTGATTGCGACAAGTACTATCGCTTACACTGTTTTTCTCGTTTGCATCGTGTGGAATAATTTTCTTTCGCTCAAATGATCGTAAATAATTTAAAAAAATATATTAAAAAAAATATAATAAAAAAAATAAAAATCACTAAAATGTAAAAAAAAGAGACTATCTATATTCGTCGACCTCCACGATGGTGATAGTTGAGCAACGTAAACTTCGTTTACGGCGGACAGACGAAGGATGCACTTTGATACCACTTTGATACGAATGGGACGAGAATTTTCACTAGGAATGCACATTACGAAAAAAATTATAAGAATGAAATGTTCTTAGAATCGACCGTAGAATACATGGGAATTTTTTTGGATTTTTTTGAGCAACTTTTGAATTTTGCATAAATTTACCTTTTGCAAAAATAAAAAAATGTTCTTGAAACGTTATGAAAAAATTCAAGTGCATTTTCTGAGTAATCCTAAGAACTTTTTCTCTCTTGACAATTTTTCCATAACCCCATAGTTATTGAGTAAAAAATACATAAACATATTGACAAAAATTTTGCAATCAAGGCGCCATATTGAAAACCCCCAGGTGAAAAATCGATCCGCAAACCATGAGTCCCTAATATTCAAACATTTATTCCACCGGTTACTGAGGTTCCGAGTCTATTCCACTTGGGAAACCTTTTGAAAACTCGATTTAAACAAAAAAATGGGTGAAAAATTCATGTTTTTTTTTTCAAAACTGCATTTTTTAATGGTAAAAATTTTTTCCAAAAATTTTGATTGGCACCATCGGAAAGAGCAGACCTTAAATTTTTAGAATATGACTATCTCATTTTATTTTGACATTTTTTAACGTCAGTTACAAGCTCTCAAAGACCGGGGTACCGCGAGTGGCGTTCTCGGCGGAAACGGGTTAATTAGCTTAAGTATGGTTGTATAGGCTATACTTCATCTATACTTAAGTATCACTAAAACATATTGATATATACTCAAGTATGGCTAAAGTATCGGACATAGAATGGCACTCATTTCCCAGTGGGCACAAAATTTGACGACTTCTTTACGACATCGTTACGAGATTTTTACGAAGACTTTAAGATATCCTATGTCCATGTTTTTAAGATGTCTTTACGACATGGACATAGGATCTCGTTAAGTTGTCGCTAAGATGTCGTAACGATGTCGTAAAGACGGCGCGAACTTTTGTGCCCACTGGGTTATTTTTCAAGATATCCTAACAACGGGAGGAAGCATAATATATCATAAATGATAGTTCGTCCGAATATTTAAAAAGTTCGCGATTCAAGTGATTTCGTGACAAAAATGTGTGTTTTGTGCACCAAGTCTAGTTTGACGCGGTGTTCTTCAAACCTGATTAAAAGTATATACAGGCAGGTAGGTTAAACTAGTACCAAAGACAAGTAATATCTGGCTTAGAATCGCACTTAGATGGTACACAGAGGCAAGAGAGAATTTTTGGTTGAAAATTTAGAGTAGAGGGTAAGTTGAGTTGAAGGGGTGGCTAGGACAGCCCACTTGTCGATGAGGGTGGATCGCAGGAGCTAGGCTATGCTAGGTAAAGGCCCAAAGGGACCCTTGTGTAATTTTCCATAATCCGAAGACATAGTGATGGGCTAGCTGACTTTCAATAAAACAATTAAAAGAAATAGTCGTAGACACTTAACGGATAATAAGAGAAATGCACAATAAACCTTAGCATTTGAAAACCGACAATCTCGTAAACAGATGCTCAAAGCTATAAACATACAAGTAAATCATACAAATTAATTGAAGATAAACGTACAGAAGGTCCAAGGGTAATATTTGGAATATACAAAATATAAAATGAACCTAAAATTATGAAGTAAAAAATACAATGTGTAAATATTGGATATTGTTCGCTAGCATAAAGCAAAATTGGATTAATAAAATCATTAAAATCTTGAAGTTTGAACAAAATTTTATCATTTTTCCTCACGAAACCTACTTTGGAGTTAAAAATAAACTTCGCAGTTTTTTAGTTTTGTGAAAAATCATCACCGCAAGAGGATATACAATGGAAAACTTTTATGATTCTTATATCATATCTATATTATTGGTAAGAGATCCGTAATAATCTTTCATTTTTGACCATAGTATCCGATTATCTCTTATCAAAAATAATACGATTATACCTGCTATAGCTACACTTTTTCTATACTTAAATCATACTTTGCATTCTTGAGCTATACATTAGCCATACTTTGACTCTTGTGTTTCTATGGCTCTTTATATATTTGCGCTTTAGACTCTTACTCAACGTTTAAAAAAAGGTTACATTGTTTATACGAGGAACACTTTTTATTTTAAATTGGAATATAACACTACCGTGAGTTAAAAAGATGTTCTTTATAAGAGAACCCATTGATTGACCTTTTGAGGGTTTCTCTGATATTATGAGAATAAGATTTTCGGTAAGACAGAAACAGAAGTTTGAAAAATATTGAAAGTGTACATTTTTTTCGTTTGCTAGAAAAAACCCGCCCTCTATAAGTAAACAAATTTATTTGATACCTATTAGGAAGCTAACTTCTGATAAAGTGAGCACAAATAAATACACTCATATTGAATCCACCCACAGTACTTCTTTTAGTACGGAAAAAGAAACAACTCGATGAATTTTTCTCTAGAGATTACAAACGGCTAGAAAAATAGTTAAGTGTAATTGAACTAATTATAATTGCAAGATTTTGAATCAACTTCTGTTCGCAAGCCATATTTTATTTTATAATGTTACATTTTCTAGAAGTTGATATTAAGTGTGTGGATTTCGCCACCTGCCGATGTATGAAGTAGCACATCAAAGATTATATGGCAGCTGTAGCTCACGGTACTGATGCGGGAAGAGATAACCCATTCGACGAGCTACAACTGGTATCATTGGAATAATTTCGCGGTCGGGTACGGTTGCTAGAACCATTTTCATGTCAATATCAAACATTGGACGAATACGATTACCCATGCGAGTACAATTCAAAACCAAAATGCCAACGTAGTACTCATCATGTTTCACTGCTCTATAGCGTACGAAGTTTGTTGGCACAAGGAAATTATCTAGATCTGCGTAAAAATGAATATCAAGACGTACTACAGGTTCATCAGGAAGTTCGTCAACGCTGATCGCTGATGAAGTTAATTCTGTAATAAGAAATCGAACTGGATTAATTTTTATACTTGTAATATCTTGAGAGAGAAAGGATTTTTAATTTGAATAATTTTGAATAAAAAATAAACATATTGCAGTGGAGAAGTTGCGCATCAATTTTATGAAACATATTTTTTAAATACTGGATAAAATTCTAAAAATTGTAGTTTGACTTTGAAACGAAAGTGCGCTAAACCAACCAACATTTTGGCTTCATTAATGAATAGAAGTATAGGCACTCCACACCAGGGTAATCAAAAATTATTTGTTTTCAAATTTTCATGCACATCGCCCGGAAATTCATTCAAATCCACAAAAAAGTAAATCCATTTTTTAAATGATATTTAGAGGTGGCGCGAACCCCATGAAGCTCAACACGTATTTCCCAAAAGAAAAAAATCTGCCCGCTGCGCAGGCACATTCTCATCGCTCGCAAGTTTGAGCGCGCCTAGGGCGCCCAACTGTTGGTTCTCGCCCCCCGCGCTCGATTATATATTTCTCTCGCGCTTCGCGCTCGATAATGCATTTACCTCGCGCTACGCGCTCGTTCTTCGTATTTCCCCCACATTTGTGCACAGACCTTTTAAAATTAAAGGTCAAAGCATCGACAACTGTAACTTGGTAATTATGAATTCTCTTTTGCTAAAGCTCCTTCGGCTTTAACGAACACATTCTCATCACGTATTTCGTGCTTCGCACTCGATTTTGTCATTTTGTCACTTAAAGAGTATACCAAAGTCCAATAAAAAAAAGGGGGTGGGGTCCAATTTTACAGAAATCTAATACCTCCTCTGATGAGAATCTAAAAAACTGAATTTCTAACCATATAGTGCATTTTTCAGATAATATGTTGAAATTTTGACCAGAAAAGATAGTTTTTTAACCAAATATTTGTATTTTCAACAAAACAGTGGACTTTTCATTAAAGATTTAAAAAAAGAATTCCTTAAGAAAGCGGGAAATAGTTAATCAACGGTCTCTAATCTCTCAAGTTAATTTGCCGTCCAAAAGTTAATCTTTAAATTATATCAATATTCTCAAATGTAAAAAGAGGCTTAAGAATTTCATTTATATATATATATATATATATAATTAAAAAATAAAGCTGAATAACCACCGCAGGGTCTCACCGGGAGCAACTGCCATCTAAGAAAATGACACCCGCTCCCAGTAGGACCGCGGTAAAATAAGGTAAAATAAACTTGATTTGTCATAAAATTCAAAAAGTTGTTATAACAATATTGTAGGGTGTTCAAAAAGCAACGATTTTCACCTCCTGACTTTTTTTCATATCGTGCTACTTTTGGCCTAAAATGTTAATTTTCGTTTGTTTTTTGGAATATTGTAAATGCTATAACTCCGGTAATTTTTACATTCTCATTCATGAGAGTGCAATGTATTCGTCCAAATTTTCGATCTCTGGTTTTTAAAGGATCTTTACGTTTCGGCACTCACAGATTCCGAAAATCATAAAATTTTGTCGGTGTCTGTCTGTCTGTATGTCTGTCTGTATGTCTGCCTGTATGTCTGTCTGTATGTCTGTCTGTCTGTCTGTATGTCTGTCTGTATGTCAATTATTGAAATTCAATACTTGTCTGTATGTCTGTCTGTATGTATGGTTACCTGAATTTTGTGGACTCGCTAACTTTTGAAGGATTTGTCGAATCGAGTCAGCCTTTGATAAGCTTCTTAAGGGTCCCAAAATGAAGGTCAAGTTCGTTAACCAGATATTTTGGATCAAAATTCAAAAAGTGAGCACATTTTGAAAATTTTTTAGACCAATTTTTTTCACGATTTGCAAATTCTACGTGCGGTGATTAGTAGTAAGCAAAAAGGCAAACCAATTATCCTAATGA
>CAKNWT010316595.1:3742-26009 GCA_932066315.1 Andricus coriarius
GTTACTAAAGATTATCATAGATAACGCCACCATCGGATATGCTGCTTTTTCTTGTAGCTGTAATCACGTTTTTCCCTGTTGGATCTTGAATTATTCTTAATCAAAGTTAAATAAACTATTAAAATGTATGTGGAAGAACGAGAAAGAATAGAGGGTGAGGAGGAGGATACGATAAATATTAATGTTAAGTCAAGTAGGTACTGGAAATATTAGATTCAATGATTATATGCTCTAAATCGTCTGTTAGAGGTTTTAAATGCTGTGTTGAGCTTCCTACACTTTCTTCTTGAAAAACTTGTGTGTATATGTGGCATTTGAATGGAAAAATAAAGGAGCACAACGCCTTCCAAATGGCGAAAAAAACTAAGGAAACTGTAGGTAATGCCTTGTTCCTGCATACTAGATCTATCGCTATACAGTGGGTCCAGAGACAGTGTGGCAACCTAGTTACAACTTGTTGATTGGCTCAGGTTTCTTATACATATACTATAGATGAATAGTATATATGAGTAGAAATTTCCCAAGTGAGCCTACGATTTTTGATGTTGGAAGAAAAATTAAAACTAGGTATTGGAAAATAATCTACTCATTAGTATAAGATAACGTTATAAAATTTGTTGAGAAAAATGCATTTGTTCATTTACAATGTCCGGTGAAACATTTCTGCATCGTTTGATTAACAAATTATTATTTCGTAAACTCTTGATGGAAAATTTATGAAATCAATTCAAATCAATGATCAAATCAATTTAGGCATCCCGCCTAAGAATGGTGGCATCCTGCTAGGTTGCCACACTGTCTCTGGACCCACTGTATATCGCCACTCTCGGTGCTGCCCTCTGCGCTGAAGCTTGATAAATCGCAATCCTCATATAATATTGACTTTATGTAAGCCTTAAATCAACATTTAGTAATGAAGATAAGGATTTCAGGTTAACAGAATCATAAACATACTGTTGATTCATATATGTCAACTTAGTAAACGAAAACTTAGTTTCATTAACAAGGGGTCCTGGATTAATAAAGATTATGATAGAGTGCACTGCTATCGAGTACGCTGCTTTTATTACAGTTGTAACCACGTTTGACCGGTTGAATTTTAAATTATCCTCAATTAAATAAACTATTAACGCACGGAAGAAGGGTACCGAATGGAGGAGGAGAAGGAGGGCAGAAGAAGAGGTGGGTATGATAATGATGTAGTTAAAACAAGCAAAGACTGAAAATATTAGATTCAATGGTTATGTATACACTAATCTTCTGTTAGATGTTGGTTATAAGCGGGTTTCCTAAAAAACTGCAATGAATTCAGGTGAAGGAATGAAGAAAAACACATAAGTTTCAAATTATATCTATTTATTTAACCTATTTCATTAAAATAATAAACGTAATTTCTAATGTTAATTTAATTACATTTAACTAGTTGCTATTCTAAAAAAAATATTATTCAATAATACCAACCTCTTGCATTTCATTAACAATTGAAATAATTTCGTGTACATTATTTATGTTTCCAGCTACTTGAGCTTGTAAAAGAAAGCGCAATGTATCTACAGGTTTATTTGGATCTTTCTAGTAATCTAACAGTTCGACTTCTGTTTTTGCTTCTATTTCCTATTCAGAGGAAAGGTCACTTTCAGCATCATCATCATTATCATCATTATCATTGACATCCTTATCATCAGCATCATTTTTTTGGTTATCACAGATGGAGAATTGCCATCTTGTCTAAATTCTTCTTCTGCTTTTTCACAAGCAGTTCCACTTCATCTTTAGACTTCTGAGTAATGCACGCTAGATTCTTACGTGGAGAGAATTGTGGTTTCCAGGCTTCCTGAATAGCTCGTTTCTCGTCAGGTTTGAAAATCTTATGCTTAGGATGAATTGCTTTCCTATCCTTATCGATCAACCTGTTACTGTCCTGCATTGTCCTTAGACCTCCAGGTACCTTGTAATTTGGTGGAAGTCTCTCTCATCCTGCTTATGATTCTTTGCTAAGCAAGAGTATTTCTCATGCCTTTTCAAATGATCGAGTCTTGAATATGTTCTGCAACAACTTGAAGACATGGAAGTCATCTTGTCACGAGCACATATAAAACTGGCTGTTCATTAATTAAAGCTGAGTGTATATCCTCCTCCTCCTCCTCATGCCCTTCAACACCTCCTCTTCCCCATGCCCTCCTCTTGCAACTCCTCCTCCTCCTCATGCCATCCTCCTCCTCAATCCCCCCTCCTCATCATCCTCCTCATGCCCTCATCTTCCAACTCCTATTCGTTCTCATCCTTCTCTTCCAACTCCAACTTCTCCTTCTCCAACAACCTAAAAACACTTTTTGTCCGACCCCCCCCCCCCCCTTTCCCACGTTGAAAATGCGTCATTGCATGCACGTGAAGCAGGCATAATGTGGTCGCTTCCAGCCCAGTGACGTTCGCACATGCGCACTCAGCCGCCGGGCCAACATGAAACTTTACGCCCGATACACTGCACCCCCGCAAGTGAAAATATGAAGGAATTTATCTTTATCTTTGAAAAAATTGTATTGCTAGACCTGACAGAATCTCTTCTGCAAAGTACAGTATTTCTTCCTTTCACCTATAATCGAAAATTGTCAGGTACACCAAACATCATCCATCTGCTTCACATGATTGTTTAGGTTGTTGGAGAAATTGGAGTTGGAGGAGGAGAAGGATGAGAACGAATAGGAGTTGGAAGAGGAGGACGAGGAGGGGGGATTGAGGAGGAGGAGTTAGAAGAGAAGGACATATTTAGGCGATAGAGGAGGAGGGCATGAGGAGGAGTTGGAAGAGGAGAGCATAATGAGGAGATAGAGGAGGAGGGCATGGGGAGGAGGAGATGGTGAAGGGCATGAGGAGGAGGAGAAGGTGAAGGGCATGAGGAGGAGGAGGATATAAACTCAGCTATAATTAATGAACAGCCAGTTTTATATGTGCTCGTGTTAAGATGACTTCCACGTGTTCAAGTTGTTCCATAACTTATTCAAGACTCGATCATTTGAAAAGACATGAGAAATACTCTTGCTTAGCAAAGAATCAAAAGCAGGATGAGAGAGACTTCCACCAAATTACAAGGTACCTGGAGGTCTTAAGGACAATGCAAGACAGTAACAGGTTGATCGATAAGGATAGGAAAGCAATTCATCGTAAGCATAAGATTTTCGAACCTGACTACTAAGTTGACATAGATGAATCAACAGTATGTTTATGATCTTTTAACCTGAAATCCTTATCTTCATTACTAAATGTTGATTTAAGGCTTACATAAAGTCAATATTATATGAGGATGGCGATTTGTCAAGCTCAGCGCAGAGGGCAGCACCGAGAGTGGCGATATACAGTGGGTCCAGAGACAGTGTGGCGACCTAGCAGGATGCCACCATTCTTAGGCGGGATGCCATTATTTTAAGTTGAGATTATCTACAGTTTAGTATATTGTATATATTGGAAAATAATCTACTCATTAGTATAAGAGTACGTTATAAAATTTTTTGAGAAAAATGCATTTCTTTATTTACAATGTCCGATTAAACATTTCTGCATCTTTTGATTAACAAATTCTTATTTCGTAAACTATACATGGATAATTGATGAAAATTTCAGGGAATGGTGGAAAATAAATGCATTTAACAATAAAATTCTGAAAAACGTGCTATATGTTATTGTTGCTAATTTATATTATCGTTGCTAATTTATATTATTTTTTAATAAACAAATGGCGATTTAACCCTGTTCTACACACGATATTTGAATTTTTTTTCAATTAGTGGGAAGCCTGAACGCTTATGATCCAGAAACCGTTTCAACTTTTTTGTGCTCGCTCTTTGGGTTAATGATAACTAATATTGTTTAGCGCCGCGAGCCGCGTGCCGCGATACCCGCTCGAGAGGCGTGCTTCACAAGGGCATCTCAGCATTCCATGAAGGCACGGAATATTCCGCCTATATACCGTTCATCAGAATTATGAAAATATCAGAAATTCTTATTTTACATTTAAATCATATATGACATACAATCAATTCACCCTGAAATATACGCACAGTCAAATTCAATTTTACTTTTTTTCATCGACTGGATCATAGCAATGATACTGCCGTGTATTTTTGATTGGTTTTGCATTTTCGAAACGTCCTTTCAAAGAATTTTCATGCAGATCATGTTCATTTTGAGTACAAAAATTGAACTTGATCTTTGAAAAATGATTTTCCGCCCATTCAAAAAGACTTCTAGGGGTAGTGATGTGGTTATCATCAACTCTTTGCAAGCTAGCTCGATAGGCTTCCCTCTTGACAGTCCCTCCGATACCGTCACAAGCCCCCTTACCGTGAGAGGTCGCAAAAAAATCCACTGAGCACTAATCCCAAAACCTTCTTGATGTTTCGTAAGATTAATCAAATTAATCGCTAAAATACGAAGCTTGCGACTTCGCAAAAAAATCGTGTTTTATAAGAACCGGCAAGCACAAGCCTGTGAACGCGCCTCCCGTGCGGTCACCGCAGCACGCGGCTCGCGGCGCTTAACAATATTATTTATCATTAACCCAAAGAGCGAGCACAAAAACGTTGAAACGGTTTCTCGATCCTAAGCATTCAGGCTTCCCACTACTTGAAAAAATTTCAAATATCGTGTGTAGAACCGGGTTAAATCGCCATTTGGTTATTAAAAAATGATATAAATTAGCAACAATAACATATAGCACGTTTTTCAGAATTTTATTGTTAAGTGCATTTATTTTTCACCATTCCCTGAAATTTTCATCAATTTTCCATCAATAGTTTACGAAATAATAATTTGTTAATCAAACGATACAGAAATGTTTCACCGGACATTGTAAATAAACGAATGCATTTTTCTCAAAAAATTTTATAACGTTATCTTATACTAATGAATAGATTATTTTCCAATACTTAGTTTTAATTTTTCTTCCAACATCAAAAATCGTAGGCTCACTTGGGAAATTAATACTCATATATACAATTTATCTATAGTATATGTATAAGAAACCTGAGCCAATCAACAAGTTGTAACTAGGTTACCAGACTGTCTCTGGACCCACTGTATGGCGATAGATCTAGTATGCAGGAACAAGGCGTTACCTACAGTTTCCTTAGTTTTTTTTCGCCATTTGGAAGGCGTTGTGCTCCTTTATTTTTACATTCAAATGCCACATATAAACACAATTTTTTCAAGAAGAAAGTGTAGAAAGCTCAACACAGCATTTAAAACCTCTAACAGAAGATTTAGAGCATATAATCATTGAATCTAATATTTCCAGTACCTACTTGACTTAACTGTAATATTTATCGTATCCTCAATAAAATAAAGCTTTATATCAGGAATGCCCAGCAGTGCACACGAGATAATATGAAGTTGGCAAAGATTGTCCCCGCTTTTTTATGGCATTCATCTACATATGGAAATGGACTGGTGACTCTGAGGTTGAAACGCGAATGGCAGTTAGAAAGAGAAGGGAGAGAGTTTTGGTCAACCTGTCTCTTTCTGGTCGAAGGTGATTGATCTATAACGTTTTCGACGGCTGGGACTCAGGACTGTACACTCTCTCTTGATGGCCTTTGCGTTTGTCCCATGCCCATGCGTTGTAAATATCGTCAAAATTCCCTTTCTAATTGCCCTTCGCGTTTCCCCCACGGAGTCACCAGTCCATTTCTATGTGTCGATGATGGCATCTGACATCTCCAACCTTTTGAATAGCGAACGTGACACTGTTTCAAAGAAGAAGGGTAACGACAGATGCCGTAAGAAAAAGTAGGGACAAATGTTGCCAACTTCATATAATCGCGTGTGCACTGTTAAGCACTCCTGCTTTATATCTTTAATAAACCATTAATTACTTAATTTGAAAATATGTTTAAAGTCATCAAATTGGTACTAAAAATTATAAGCAGAAAAAGTACTTCTAACTAACTTATAATTAGGTTCATTTACATTTTTTTAACTTTTATTGAATACAATTATTTTTTTTTAGTTTCTATTCATATAATTATAATGTTTAAAGGATGATTGGTAAGAATATGACCATTTTAGACAAAAAGATTTCCAACAAGAAAACAAAAAGCTTCCAAACCGGACAAAAAATATTTTTTTTTTTATCAATTGGTATGCATTTTAAACAGAAATGTCTCCCACCTATATCTTCCCCTTATCACTGCCGCTAGCTGACATTTCAAATTTAATTTTATATATAGCAATTTAATTTTTAAACGTGTTTAAAGATGTATGTCTATTAATTGAAGTTGGTAAGCTGTTCTTCTACATTTGTATCCCTAAATCAATCTTCAAACCATTTATAATTTATAATTTTAGGTAAGAGAACCTAAGAAATAGGACATCTTCCAGACTAATAGTTGAAATTTATTTAAAATGTAATATCGAATCGATTACGTTTCGGAAACATAGCTGGTTTCCCTTATCATATCTGTATAAAAAACTTACTAAAATTGTAAGAGCAAAGCAATATAGTGTAATAAACAGAGTATATAAAGATTTAAGAAAAATACCTTCAAATAGTTTAAAAAGATACCTTGCAATTTTCTTTATGTGCGAGTTTAATGTCTTTAGAAAAACAGAAAAACTTCGTAGGTAGAGCTAGAAAACATTGAATAGGTTAGGTTTTAAATACTAAATAAATTATTAATTTGATTTCTTACTTATTCTTCTATTAACTTTTCTGGCTGCACTTCGTTTATACTATTCACGTATTTCGAAGCTAACCTGTTAAATGTTTTCTAGCTCTACCTAAGCAGCTCTTTCTGTTTTTCTAAAGACATCGAACTCACACATAAAGAAAATTGCACGGAATCTTTTTAAGCTAGTTTAAGGTATTATTTTCTTATATTTTTATATATGTGACCGTCGCGAAGAAAGGGACCTAATGCGGAAACAATAGATTTTCATTTTCTTACGCCAATCGATAGTTTCTGAGTTACTCTTTCATTTCCAATAATCAGAAATCGTTTGAGTTGATTAATTTTTTTTGTTATTAAGTTACAAATATAGGCATAATAAGCGTACGCGGAGACCGAACTAGAGGCCTACGAAAGCCAGCCCCACCACTTACCACATAGCTGTACACGACGTGTCCGTGAGCTACACTGGCTCGTGCTTAAAAGTGTATGGTAAGTGGAGGGGGTGATTTTCGTAGACGCATCCCCACTACTCAAATGCTGGCTTGCGGACTCTGCTACGATCGCCCGTCCTGTAAAATTCAGCTTTGATGCATTAGGTCCCTTTCTTCGCGGACGGTCACATATTCTGTTAATTGCACTATATTGCTTCGTGCTTACAATTTTAATATGTTTCTTATACAGATTGATGAGGGAAATCACGTAATCGATTCGATTTTGCTATTTGAATAAATTTCAACTATTAGTCTGGAAGACGTCGTATTTATTAGGTTCTCTCATCTAATATTATAAATTATAAATTTTCCCAGACGTCAAAAAAGAAAATTTTATTCTCATAAATTAAACCATTTAAACGTAAGTACTTAGTTTAGAGGTTAGATTTTTAAAACTGACTTCATTTGACTAAAAACTGACTGAATTCATTCGAATAAGAATCTTTGTACCATTCCAATTTTTTTATATTTAGACTGCTTCTATTGAGAAAGTAGTAAATCGTCATGGCTGACAGTCAAAATGTACACCACTATCTGCGTTAACAAAAACACGACCCAAGGACGACCACCTTCTGTATATTCCCCGCAAATGTCTCGACATTTCATTGACACGCAGGGGAGCTCTTCAGGCTAAGAACCAGTTCAAAGCTTGGCAACTCCGAGAGCATTGATGATCAGAACGACTAGCTCATCAGAATATTCTGGGTGCAACCGTCGCAACTCCCATATAAGATCTTAATACCTCTATTTATTTTCTTTCTCTTTGATTGTGATGTTGTACTCGGCTGGTGCCCTTTGCGTGTAGCTGGACCGAGCGATTGCACGAATTCCGAGCTCTCATTCTGGCTTCCCTCGTTCAGTTTACATAGTTATGAAGTTGTCATACACTCCGCTACCATTCAAGACTTGAGTCAAACGTAGAACTTTTAATAATATTTACTGACTTCAAAAATGTTTTTGAAGTTGGAATTCATTGTACTATACAGGGTGTCCCAGTACTCAAAAAAACATTTTTGTATTTTTGAGTTCTATAAAAAAATGGCGTCGAAAATAATTATAAAAAATGTTGCTAAAGTTAATAATTAACGAGTAATTAACAATAGCAGATTAACCAATCAGAAGCATGCGTTAGACGTTCGACAGTCCATGTGCCATCGATAAGAGTGTGTGCGTAAACAAGTTCAGTTAGTATAATATGCCCTTTCTTTGCTTTTCTAGTAGGTTGTGACTCTCTGGTGTAACTTCACACGTCAACGAGATACAAAAATTACAAAATATATTTTCCACAATCAACCAAATTAAACAACATTCTCATGAATTCTGTAAAATTCTCTTGAATTTTGTAGAATTTTCTAGAACTCAGTAGAATTCTCTTGAATTTAGCAGAATTTTCTTCAAATCAGCAAAATTCTCTCTAATTCTGTAGAATTCTTTTCATTTCATCAAAATTCTTTTGAATTCAGTGGAATACTCTTGAATTTTGTAGAATTCTCTAGAGTTACTGAATTTACGAAATATTAATGCGGAAGTCCAAAGAATTCTGCTGATTTCAAGAAAATCCTACTGAATTCAGGAGGATTCTACTAAATTCAAGAGAATTCTGCTCAACTCAAGAGAATTCTGCTGAATTGAAAAGAGTTCAGCCGATCTGAAAAGAATGCCACTGAATTCTAGAAAATTCAAGGGAATTTTACAGAATTCATGAGAATGTTGTCTAATTTGTATTGTGGAAAATATGTTTTTTAATTTTTGTATCTCGTTGACATGTGAAGTTACACCAGAGAGTCACAACCTACTGGAGAAGCAAACGAAGGGGATATGATACGAACTGAACTTGTTTACGCACACACTCTTGTCGATGGCACATTGACTTTACCGTCTAACGCGTGCTTCTGATTGGTTAATCTTCTACTGTTAATTACTCGTTAATTATTAACTTAGGCAGAATTTTTATTATTATTTTCGACGCCATTTTTTTGTTAGAATTCAAAAATACAAAAATGTTTTTTGAGTACTGTGACACCCTGTATAACTAATAATTCATGGTAATATATGTGAGAAGCTCTTACTTTAAGGAAAGCAAACGTTAGCTCAACCGACATAGACTGATCCTTCACATTTCTGTGGAAGGTGCCGTGCATCCTCTTGTCGAGGAGCTGTTCGAGGAAGTTTTTCTCCTATTCTTTCTTCTTCCGGCTCTTCAGGAGTGAGTACTCGAAATGGATTATGTTTGATGCATTTTCCTTACCCTTGATATTTGAATCGAGGCAAAGTGTTTCAGCAGCCTTCTCTGCTGCTTTGTACAGAAACCCTCCACTGCTCACTTCATCGTGTTTCCTAACTATTTCAAGAAGAGTGTCTTGTCCATTTGCGACGATACGCTATGAAGGCCTAATTAGGGGAGTAGCGCTGCGGGTATGCCCACTGGGGAAGTGTCCTCTCACTCCTCCTGCGTTGCATTGTAGTGGAGGGCCTGCTTCTTAGGCTAAGCCCAGGGATACGCGGTAACTTCGAAATCCTAATTATTGGGGCTTCTCTGGAAACGTTAATGGGTCTTACATGGTCAGCGCTCCGCATCATTAAGCTTAGGTGCCATAGCTCAGGGATCTCAGTAAATCCAGAAAAGACTAGCCTGGTAATTTTTACGAAACAGTGAAAAGTGTTAAAAGTTGACGCCCCTGCATTTCGTGGTAAGTGGCTGATGCTCTCAGAAAACTAAGTCTCCTATATGCGGCCGTGGCCTGGTGGCCACGGTTAAATCTCAAAACGATGCGTAAAGGGAGCAATGAGGACTACGCCCGCAGTGGCTATAGGATACATGCTCTGTGAATAGCCCCTACACGCTGCGATAACCGTCGGGCCGGCTCAAGTGTTAGGCCGCCTGGTAAGAGCAATAAATAGGCTTTGGGAATCTAACACAATAGGCTCCCAAGTGACATCAGTACACTGCCAATTCTAGAACTGACGAAAGGGGATTTTACAAGGGGAAATCTGGTATACAGACAACTCCAAAGGAGAGGGAGGGTCAGAAGCAGGAATCTATGACAGCGCAGGAAGGATGGGGATGGGGATCCTACTTGAGCGGCATGCCACCGTCTTTCAGGTGTAGGTCCTGGTCGTCCTACGCTGCGCTGAGGCATTATTAGAGGAAAACGATGCTTGCAGAACAAATTACAATCTGCCTAGACAGCCAAGCGACATTAACTACATTTGGAAAACAAGACATAATGTCAGAACTGGTTTGAGAATGCAAAAGTGCATTAAAACAACTTTCAATAAAGAACAACGTGACCCTCATATATGTTCCTGACCACACAGGGATCACGGGCTATGTAAAAGTGAACCAGCTGGCGAGAAACGGCACAGCAATTGAATACCAGCGTCTGGCTGCATCGGGAGGGCCATCAAAAGTTGCATCCAGTCGAAGCACGGGGAGTACTGGGAACAAATTACAAACCCTGGGTTGCCGACAGACAAAAGCCTAAAAAAGATCTAAAGATAGTAGTTCAGATGCTCACAGTACACAACCGCTTGAACTGTCACATGCACAAAATAGGGTTCATCACCACAGCAGAGTGCAGGATATGGGGCAGGGATGACGAACCATCCCCAAAACCTTAGGGCCCATTTCATGGAACCCGAGGAAATTATAACGCGATCAGTTTTAGGGTAAAAAATTCAAAATTAAACAAATGTTTTTATGTCATGTTTTTATGTACAAAGAATTCATTTGAGTATTTATTTGATTAGTTTGTACATTATTTTTAATCAACGCATGCAAGGTGAAAGTTTTTCCAATTAATTAAAAAATTTTTTGTTAAGCCTTTTGTATGTTTCGTTTTGAGTGATCATTAATTTGAAGAGCGAATATTTCGTAATTAACTTTTTTCTCAAATTTAAGAACAATAACAAAAAGATTCCTTTCTTTTATGTGGTGCCAATGACAATTTAATATTACAATCAATTTAAGCTTATTGTAAAGCTAAATTTCTGTATAATTTGATCGACCTTTTGACAAAACTGTGCTGATTTTTCCTTGGATTCTGCCAAGATCTGAGCTTAGTCGTAACAATTTTCGAATGTTCGTCTTGTCTGGTTTTTAATTTTGGTTTAGAAGTAATGAATTAGTTATTTTTATGACACACACATTATGTCAACTTTTCTAGAATCTTTTAGTACTTTCTTGACTAATGTGAAGTGCAAAATTGAGACACATTAAGCACAAGAGAAAACCGGGGAAAACATTAATTCTGATCCACGAATTTGCCGGGAATTTGAAAGCGAAATTTCGCTAGACAAAGTGCTTTAATTTAATATGAAAGCACCTCCAACTTCATTAATCTGCACGAAGAAAATTAGTTCGTGAAGTTTTCGACGACTTTGAGGTAATTCCAGGACATATGGACATTTTGAGAAAATTGAAAGTCTTGTCTAGTGATTATTTTGGTATAGTGTTAAAAGATTAGAGAATCGTGTTATAAATTATCAAGTCATATATGAAAGTTTTTGATAATAATTCATTCATTTATCACAAAGTAATAATTCATATTAATAGTGTGTGATCTCATGAAGAATTTATTGTAACTTGGGATTTCGACAGCTAGTAAAATCTGGTATTACTATTACGAGAAGTTGGCGTGGAAGGAAAAGCGGAGAGTGCGAAATGGGTGTGACAAAAGACAACGGATGGTTTGTATCCAAACCGTCCAAATTGCAATTATAAGTAATCAATCTCTGTGGCGCAGAGAATAGTGTGTTGAGTTTAGATTACGCTGTTCCCAGGCATCTTACGTTCGAGCCCTGGTTCTGATATCGAAGAAATAGACTTTTTCTTTAATATGGAGGATGGATAGAGAGGATGCTTGAATCTAAATTTAGTAAATGAAATTATCGTGCGATCTCTTGATAATTGAAGGGTCCCAGGGCATAAGCATAGTGGTGGCACTTCCATATATCGTTCTGAAGACTTAAGTTCAGGATCTGTGCCATCCCGCGATTCCCCCGGCCATTAAAAATGAATGAAAATGAGTCAACCTACAAATTCCCGCGGGGGGGGGGGGTTGTTTCCAAGCCCTGCTTCCCCCGATGCAAGGTGTACAAGCGCATTTAAAGTTGCACATGCGCACTTCGTTGCACCAACTATCAGCGCCATCTAGCGGTACCCCCGGAATTAAAAACTTGAGGTTTCAAAACGATACATGGGAGTGCCATCACTATGGGCACTTAGTTTCTTTTAAACATTTCACTTGTAACAAAGTGTTTTTCAAAGTAATCCTTCTGACTGGTCGTGAGGAAAGGAAGCATCTCTCAATCATCTTTGTTTTCTTCTTTGCTGATACCATTGCCGGTATTTTCCTTTTAATGTCAAGATTTTTGAAATCATATATCGTGTTGGCATCGCGGTAGGGCTTCAGCTTTTCTCAGGTACGATGGGAAAGTGCATTTTAACCTACAGACGTTACAGACTGCTACACGAAGAGGTTATGTCAATGCACAGGAAAAGGTGGCTCATTCCGCCCCAAATGACACTTTAAAGTAAAATTAGAATTTCACTTATTTCTGTTTAACAATTATGTATAAATCTGTTAAAAGCTTGAACGTGAATAAATAAGCTTATTCAAATAACCACAATAAAAACATCTGATGTGTGATTTTGAGTGATTAATGGCCATTCATAAAAACACGAAATAGCACAATACAGCTTGAAATTGCAGTTCCTGATTTTTTCTGGATTTACATTCTACATTGATCAAAAAATAATTTTTTCAAGTTTGATAACATTCGAACAGCCCACAATAAAAAAGAAGAGTATTATTTGTTTAAAATAAAGGCAGTATTTTTTCATTTTTGATCCTCGAAAAGTACATTGTGAGGGAACTTGTCAAATTAAGGGATAGGGTGGCTTGTGGAACTTCGAGAACGGGTGAAGTCAGTGAGAAAATGCAATGTATATTTGATTAGGGCTCGTTGAATCACTTACAAGGGTGGTGGGACCTGCTGGCCCACAAGCGATAGTGAATCTCGAAGGCGTTGATCGAGAACAGGTGGATTGATGCCGGATGGCGTAAGGGTGGTCTCAGATGAATCCTTGGCGGATGGCACTGTCGTCGTGCAGAGAGGTAGTGCACCGTAAGGGGCTGCAGTTAGCAAGAGACTGATTAGGCGATGGTGATAATTAGGGGACGAGACCCTGACATATGTTCTCTCCCCACTCCTTATCCTGGCTCGCAGGGTCGTATGTGCTTAATTTGGTAATTTTTAAATTTATTATTTGGCGACTTGATAAACTTGGAAATTTGGTATATTTGGCAATTTTGAATTTATTGTTTGGCGTCTTGAGAAATTTATCATTCATAAGAAAAAAGTGAACTCTCGCAAGTTTTGAAATTTTACAATTGTTAATGTAACAAATTGGGTAAGATCTAAATTTATAGATTGGCCACTTGATAAACTTAAAATTCATAAATAAATTTGCAGAAGGCCCAGTTTTGAAATATCAGAATTAGAAATTTGGTACATTTGATTCCCCAAGTGAAAACTGCCTTATCTTTAAATTGACTCGAAGTCTGGATTCGCGGTCTGTAAGGAAGAGCGCCTTGATGTCGTTCCGTCGAAAGCGTGTCGTTCGCAGCGCTAGTGTCATAGCCTGCATTGTCAGACGGTGCCTTACAATGGCAATCTCATGGTTCTCACACAGATAACTTGTCAATTCTCTCACGTTCTTGCTCTGTTTCCCGACGCATTTCGCGAAATTTATGTTAACCATCGTCAAGTCGTAGGTCTTGGTATATAAGAAGATCCCTGAGAATACTTTTCGATGTCAGAATTGTGCATAAAAAATAAATTTGCAAACGATTCTCGCCGTTCGCATGTTGGCGTCTGCTATGCTTTCATTTCTCTTTTTCAGAAAATGAATATTTTCAATCAAAATATTCATTTCCTTAGCACAAAAACAGGTTATCCAAAATTTGATCGATCCGAGGATCACGCAAAACCCCGGATAATTGGTAAGCTTTCTTTATTTCGTTCTCAAAAACCTGTGAGTAAATATATATGGAGTCAATACCGTATGTGGGGTAACATTTTCCAAGTGTCCCCGCCTAAAATTTGGTTGCCGCCTATCTTATTCAAACTTTGCCAGATCGTTTTGCTACTGGACCTCTTCAAATTCTGTAAAGGAGGCGCGCCTAGTATAACGGGTTGTCAAGGTACAGGGGCCCGAATTTTCGACGATTCACCCCGACCGCTAACATTCAATTGCACGTAACTCCTGATACAGTTATCCAGTTTAACTTTTTTATGGGGGGTTCGAAAGGTCTTTTGTCGTGGTTTACAATAGAAATAATTATTATACAGTAAAAAAATGATTTTACCTTTATTTTGTATTTTAAAGAACATTTTTGAGATTTTCTCCGAATTTGGCATTTTTTATCTTTTTTCAGTAAGCTAGAAAAAAATCTTGATTTTTTCTCTTGAAAAACATACCAAATCGAAAAGGGGATGGAAATTATTGGTTGAGTTGTGGAAGGTCATAAGAGTGCGGGTGCTCCGCGCCAACTAGCCGCAGCGCTACCAAGCGAAAGCGTGCTGTAGTGTTTTAGTGGTTCTAATACTTGATAAAAATGATTTTCTTGTTCGTGTAACCACAATTTTATTTTATTCTCACTTTTTTGTAGTGGGAGAAGGATTTAGGTATCCTCTAAATGAAATTTTCAAAACGATTCTATTGTAGGAGAACAGTAGTTAATAATAAAATAATAAACGATTGTGGTGGATGATTCTCCTCGTGTGTTACATTTTGAGATGCATTTTTGTGAGTCCGCTTGCCTTTTAAGTTTTGGGGTGTTTTTTGGTATTAATCTCCTTGACTCTAACAATTTCAAGTGCTTTTTAATGTGAGTCTCCTGACTTTTCACATTTTGGGGTGGTTTTTAATGTGAGTCTTCTTGCCTTTAGCATTCAGGGGTGCTTTTCGATTGAGTCTCGTTGCCTTTCACATTTCGGATTACTTTTTGATGTGAGTCCCCTTGCTTTCACTGGTTGAGGTGATTTTTTGTTCAAGTCCCCTTGCCTTTCAGAGTGGTACTTTCAACATTTTTTTTATTGAATTTAACGTTTATTTTGCTCTTAATTCTCTTCGCGATCTTTCTCTCCGAGAAAATGTCATGCTGTGGAGATGACGAATACTTCTCCAAAATCAGAGTTAATGCCGGAAAGGGTACAAAGGAATGCTATTTTTGTGTGCCCGGCACAGTCTTTGCAGAATAGAACCGATTTGTAAGTCTTTCACCAATGGCTGTATGATTTTATTTGGAGATGAAAAATATTACAGAAAAATCATTTTGATCAAGTATTAGAATCACTGAGACATTACAGTTCGTTTTGGGATGTTTTTCAAAAGAAAAAACCAAACTTTTTTTTAGCTTACTTAAAAAAAGAAAAAATGCCGCATTTGAAGAAAAACTCAAAAATGTTCTTTAAAATGAAAAATCAAGGTGAAATAATTTTTGTATTGTATAATGACTATTTTTATTGTAAACCTCATTAAAAGATCCTCCCAAGGTCCTCATAAAAACGTAAAATTGGGTAACTGTATCAGGAGTTATGTACAATTGAAAGATATCGGTCGGGGTGAATCGTCGAAAATGTAGGCCCCTTTTACCTTGACAACCCACCATACAAAGTAGGCCCTCTTTACAGGATTTAAAGAGGTCCACTAGCACTACAATCTGGCGGAGTTTGAATAAGATAGGCGAGAACAAAATTTTAGGCCCTCGTTTGGGACTTAGGAATCTGCAACGCTAGGAGATGTTTGGTGCCTCCTACTGTGTCCTCTTCCTGAGGTCTATCGTGCCAGACGTTTCGCCAGGACGCTGTCTTAAGTGAAGGGTTGAAACCCTCCAGCCGCTGGAGTACCTCAGACGGGTTTTCCGGTTTACCCGGGAACCACGCCGTAGCCGTCACCATCTTCTGGAGCAACTCAACCCCACCCACCTTAAGCGCTGTACCTTCCCACGGTTTTGTCTCGACCTCTGCTTTGATTAGCCAAGCTTTAGCTGCTAGGTCGGCTGCCACAAATACGAAGACCCCTCCCCTGCAGAAGGAGGTCACGAATCTTGGCCATTGATCTGTGGACAATCTTCTGAGCGCCCTCCAAGTAGCCTCCCTGAAGAGCTCGTAATGCTCCATACTGAGCATTGCGTCCGGTTAATTGGCATCGGCCACCACCATCGTCAGGGGGTTAGTCCTTTCAGCGGCCGTCAGTCCAGCTCCGGCAGCTGCTCTGCTAGCCTGCTGCGCTTGCCTCTTCAGTCTCCTTTCCAGGGAACCGTGTAAAGGGTTTCGTTAGACCCTTTAAGGCCCAAATCCTCTCCCCCCTCCGCCAGCTCCCTTCCTCCTTCCTTCTATTGTTGGTTTGGTTTTGCGTGATGCATGTTGATCCCACGAGAATCTAGGGAAATAAAAGATTTGCCCTTGCAGAGCCCCGCATGCAGGGGTAAGACTGAATACTCGGGGAGGGCGTCCGGTGTCCCCGAGAGGCCGTTAGGACACCTTCGTAACCCCTAGGTGCCAATGTGCCACGAGCACGATCACTCTACACCCATGGCTTAAGGGGGTGGTCACATTGAGTGAGACACTCAATGTTCAAATATCCGCTTGCAGATCACCATAACAAACAGAAGGCTGTTTCTTGGTCGCTATGCGGACCGCAGGTCATTCCTGTGCCGATTTCAAAGCTGACAATCGGTCCGGGAGGGGCCTCGACCCAGGGATCCAGAAGACCCGTGATAGCTAGGCTCTTTCACCCTTCTACCATACCGTAATCACGCATACCAGGAGAGCCCGTTTATAGGGATCCTTTTCCTCTCACCCAGGAGAGCCCGTTTATAGGGATCGTTTTATTCATATCCATACGCATGCAGGCCGAGGTCTTTTTGGCCCCCATGTCCCACACGCTTAAGCCTCCCCACCAACTACAAGGTGTTACAGACCTTAGGGGAGGTTTACCCCATATATATAAATTTAAAAAAACAAGTCAGATTAACCAAAACCGTTAAACTAAAGTAAATAACGCGTTAGAAACACTTTCGCTCATAATATCACTTAAGTACTATTGGCAGGTATATATCAGCAATTTGGAAATGTCAAGTGATCTGTTCTCATGGTTAGTTTCGAGCAAATGTGAGGAAAATGACTGGCTTCTCGTCGTCGTGTTATCAGCTGTGAGCGGACGCAGCTTTACACCCGGTTTGCTCGAAGTGCGCATGCTTTAGGGCGCACATCATTTTTCGCTTGTTAAAGTGCACGTGCGCAATGATTTACAGACTTTTCAGAGAAAATTCTTTTGTGTCATGGAATTTTATATATTCCTATTCATTAGTACCACGATTTTAGAAAGTGGAATTTTATATATACCTATGTAAGTGCTTCGATTTCAAATTTTATAAACTTATACCATTAATTTTCCCCATTTCCCCTACTTCTTTGAAATGTTTCAGAGGCATTCATTATTTAGGGCATTATCTATTTTTTTTAATGTTAAACATTAAAATATGATTTACTTTCGTAAAATATTGACATCGAATTTTAGAGTAGTATTTCGTTAATAAAACTCGGTGAAATTCTTTTAAGTACAAAAAACTGAGCGTAAAGTTTTAGACTAAGTGAAATTTTATGAATTGTAAAAGTGCTGACTTATAAAATGTAATACAAAAAAATACGTTATCTAAAGCCTACATTATTTTAATAAAGTTTTTATTTACAGATCGCGTAATGCTATTGGAAGACAAGTGCAGCAGATTCAGCTTCAACAACCGCAGTTCGTCCAAGTCGAAGTAGCTGATGTTGATAATCAGCAATTTATCGTTTATGCCGATTAGCCTTTTTAATCATGGATGCATTTTTTTATAATTTACCATAACTGCTAAAATATTTCCAACCTATTGTACATATTTTCAAGGAAACGGTTATGCCAGAAAGAACACTATACGATTAATAACATATTTAATTGGGCTATAACTGTGTGTTTAGAGACAAGATTAATAATAACATATTCAAGAACAAAAATATTTACCAAAATAAACTCAGAATATGCGACAAAGTAATGTGTACTCTTTTCTGAAAAATATGCAAATTTGCACAACGCTCAAATTTTTGTGTAAACGTTGTCATTTAGCAAGGTATGCTCTTTTACGTTCTTTATTTTAAAAGAAAACTGTATATATTTGCACGTAAAATCAAATATTGTATACAAAATATTTTGAAAATTTTCCGACACGAATAAAGCGCGATTTAATAATTTTATTGGGTAAGCTATTATCTTATTACCATTACTTATATGTTAATAATACTTAAGATGATACTGCAGTTCCGGTTTTAAGCAGGGCTGAGGTAAATTCTTCTTGGAATTTAACTTGTTGGCGCTGATAAATTGCATGAGTAGTGCCACTGACACCTATTATGTAGCTGTAGGTGTTACGCATATGGTCAATAAGAGTCTACTTTCCTTTCCACAAGTTACTTGTTTTTCATTTGTTCTTCAAGATGAAGGTATATGTATAAAACAATTGAAAAACAAGTGACTTATAAAAATATGTACAAAGCAAATGAAAAATAAGTGACTTCTGAAAATGCAAGCTGGTTTTTATTGCACCTAAGCGCTCAATTATTCACAGTTAACTAATAATTTTTCAGAGGCCCTTTTCGGATTTCTCATGTTATTTATTTTGACGGTAGAAATAATAGTGCCAACATGTTTCGAATTAGTATTAATTATTTTCCAAAGATGAAGTAATATCTGTTTAAATATAAATTAGCATAAACATAAAGTAATCATATAGATAAGCCAATAATAATTGCAACGGATACAAACAAGTTGCATCGTAGAAAATTTACCTAAAACAGAGCATTATAGTGCTCTAATGACTTCAAAAAGGAGCATTCACATTCAAAGTTCTGGAAATTATCCACAATTTACGTTTAACCAAAACTTTGTTTGATTCATGAGACTGTCAATTGACGAGATTGAGAGTAGGAACTTATGACAACTGTATCGACATTAGTCGCCCGAAAATTGACAGTCTCTCGCATTTCGAGACTAAAGTGGGGACCAAAAGTGGAGGCCCGTCACTTTTTTTGATTGCAACTCACTCAAAAAAATCTCTGAATTGTTTGATAGAAAGTATCTGAAAGCTTAAAGTCTCCCGAAAGAGGGCAAAACATCCCAAAAAACAGGGTTTTCCGGTCACCTTTTTCAAGCGTGGACTTTCACCTGGGCCCAGAAAGCGGTGGGACGTTAGGAAAAATTTGAAAAATGTTCACAGATATTCTTTCAACCTTCTTTAATTTAATACATTTTTCAAAATTATAAAATATCAAATAATTCACTTTTTACGGGGATTTATTTAAAAATCCTTTCTGTTGAGAACAAATGGAGATAAGAAACCTTTTAATGGCTCCTAATTTGCAGTTTATGATGCGAGTGCAGTGCAATAATTACATTTCTGATAAAATCATTGTTACGCAAGAAATATCATTTTGAATATTTCTGACTTTAATCAGTGTTGACGCATGGGCCAGCACAGCAGGACAAGTAGTTAGAAAAAAGTACCCTGTTGATGACAACAGTAACGAAGTCGGCTTGCTTCTGGAGTTGCTATTGTAATTGAAAGGGTACTTTCTTCTAACCACTTGTCCGACTGCGCCGGACCACGCACTAACACTGATTAAAGTCAGAAATATTCCAAACGTTATTTCTTGCGTAGCAATGATTTTGTCGTACATTTAATTATTGCACTGCACTCACATCACAAAACTGCACATTTGGAGTCATTAAGCGGCTTCCTCTCTTCATTCGTTCTCAAGATAAGGTATTTGTAAATAAATCCTCGTAAAAAGTAAATTATTAAAAAATTTTGAATTTTGAAAAATGTATTGCATTAAAGAATTTTGAAAGAATATCTCAGAACAGGTGAAAATCCACGCTTGAAAAAGGAGGCCGAAAACCCCTGTTTTTTTGGGATTTTGTGCCCTCTGACAATTGACAATAATTTTTTTGAATAATAGTGATCATATCGTTGAATTCAGAAAGCTTGAAGCTTTTAAATGGTTTTTAATAAACAATTCTTTTTTTTTGAGTGAGTTGCAATAAAAAAAAGTGAGAGTCCTCGACTTTTGTCCCCGACTTAAGTTGACTGCAACCAAAGATATTATAAACCTAGATGCGGTGCGGGGTTAGTTACCCGCCATAAATATAGACGGCGCGTCCGGCGAAAAAAGTCAGGTCCCCTCTAGTCTCCACCGCTCCCCGATAGCACCCATCGATATAGTTCGCCAACAGCCATTTGGAGCGCTGTAAGCAACTCTCATCATACTTCTCGAGGCGCACTGATGGTAAGTTAGCTCTGACAAGAATCATTCAAATTGAAAATAAACAAAGATATATATCTTTGAAATAAATTACCAATTTAAACATTTTTACATTTATAAGCAACTTAAAATATACACGCGTTGCGAAAAATGGTTATTTTGATAAATAGTAAATACCAAAGTTCATGAATAATTAAAATAATTTATATTACTGTTTCATATATTTTCTTAGAAAATATATTCTAACAATTCTAAATTTAATTCTTATAATTTAGTATTCTTTTATAAATTATAATTTTTTTTACTCTACAATATTATATTTTTATTTAAACTAATGAAACTTTCAGTACAATATCTATATATAGTTCTTTAATATTCTTTAGTATTTATTTTTATTTTTGTATAGTCTGCAATTTCTATAGACTTTTTTAGACTATTTGTCTAATGAATATTCCATATGTATTTAAAAAATTTTAAATTATTATATATTCTAAATATTTCATAAAAACATAACTATAATTCCAATTAGTAGAAATACATATAATGTAATTATTATCTTATTCTTAATTAAAAAATGTTAAATTCAATAATTAATTAAATTAATTTAAAATTTAAGCTACATACCTTCAAAATATAAGTCTAAATAATGGAATAATTTGGAAATCTATATTTTGAAAACTCAAGAATTGGTAATTATAACTCTTTAAAATTTAAATTGAAACATTTACAAATGAAAATCATAAATGTTTTATGTTTTACAATTGAAAATTCTGCAATTGTCATGATTAAGGAGTTTTAAATTGCAAATCGTTAAAGTTGTAGAATTTTCGATTGTAAGTCTTCAAAATTAAACTATTCCCAAAAAATGTTCCAAATTACATACCTTTAAAGTATAATTCTTAAAAATTAAATAATTTGTAATTCCAAATTTTTAATAATCAATAATTTTCAATTGCAACTCTTCAAAATTGCAGAGCTTTGAATTGCAAATCTTTCAAAATTGAAGACATTTAATCTGCAAATCATTAGGATTGAAGATTGAATAATAAATCTTCAAAATTGTAGAACTTTAAATTGCAAATCTTTAAAATTAAAGAGTTTTCAGTTTTTGAAATTTACAATTTAAAAATTATGCAGGTTTTAAATTTAACAATTAAAAAGCATGTCATTTTAATGATTTACATTTCAAATTTCATTAACTTGGAAGATTGGTCTTCAAAATCACGACAATTTAATAATTTTTATTCATACATCTTTCAAAATTAAAGAGTTTCTAATTGTAAACATTCAAAATTGAAGAGTTTTAAATTTCAAATTGTTTCAAATTGAAGTGTTTCGCATTGTAAGTTTTCAAAATTGAACTATTCCAAAAAAATGTTCCAAATTACATACATTTAAAATGTAACTCTTGAAAATTGAATAATTTTCCATTCCAAATTTTCAAAATTCAAGAATTGTCATTTGTAACTCTTCAAAATTGCATAACTTTGAATTGCAAATCTTTAGAAATTGAAGAGTATTTATGTGTGTGCAGTCGTTTATTCAAATTTTTTATACAGACTTAGATCAGCTTGAAACATTGGATTTTTCGAAATAGAAAAACACTTAACTGTACGTAAACCCGGCTTGATTTTCTTGGATTATTAAAATTGTTCAAATCAAAATAACATCTTTTTTTGGTTGACAAATGGATCCAAAATTCAAGTCGAATATTCGAAATTCGACTTGTTCGAACATTCGAATAAA
>CAKNWT010316596.1:0-11927 GCA_932066315.1 Andricus coriarius
TTTTCGGATGGCAATTTATTGCTAAATTGAACGGAAGTAACCACGTTTTTGTAGCTTTTATGGTTTTCGAGATATAGGTCTCGGAATATAAAAAAGCGTGCCGCAGCCGGTCGCTGTATAAATGTATGAATCGATAGAAAAATATATCACATACAAAGCTTCTAAATTTAATTTCATGAATTATTTTTTAATTTTGTTCATATTTTCATTTAGGTTTATTAAATTTCATAAAAAATGTTACTTCATTTTCAATGCATGTTTGTAAAATTTACTAAGCAACAATTAAATTTATTCAGCCACCAATAATGTTTTATGTGCAAGCAATCGGCATATGGTCTCAAATTAATTTCCAAAGCCAAATTTATGAAATTTCAGTGACATAAGTCATTGAAAACTGACTGAAATTTCAGGAAATTTCTAACAGTGTATCTTAGGGTTTGGCTGTGTCGAAATAAAATAAAAGTTTTCTTTAATCGCTGAGTTGTGCAAAAATTGTGAATGTTATTATTGTTTCTTAATCTGCATAATTTGTACCATTTTTAAAATTTTTATAGAATTTTTATATAAGTTCATATATGGAAAATTAAATCTCTTCTGGAGTCCTGAAACTGACAAAAATATATCAGCTACAAAATTTATGAATAGTTTTTTTAGCATAGAAATACTTTCTTGTGTTAAAAATGTACTTCCAAAACATTGGAAAAATCAGATCATTTAGAATAACGAGTTAATCTCAATAATTCACCGACTCGTCATTTTTAATGATCTGCTATTCTAAAAATTTTCTCAGGTACATTTTAAACTTAAGGAAGCTTTTCTTTGCTCAAAAAATTATGTGCCGAGCTGCAAAAAAGCATATATGACTTTTCAAAAACGGCTATTAAAAAATTATTTTACTTAATTTCGAATTTGCCCAACATACACTAAAAGGCTTTCTGAAATGAACACAGATTTCCAAAAATTTAAACATTTCAATTATTGTAATTTTTTCAAATTATCACAAAAGATTTGAAAAAGATTTCACAGTTATTTCAAAGAGTTCTTAAACTTTTCAAAACATTTCGAAAAATTTCACAAAGATTTCCAAGATTTTTCTTAGTATCCCAAAGATTCCAAAAGATTTCACAGAAATATTAAGATTTCACATAGATATTGCATATTTTAAAAGACTTCAAGGAATTCACAAACAGTTCCAAATATTTCAAGGATTTCACAAACATTACAAATATTTTAATATGTGTTAATTTCTTTAAACTCCAAATTACAGGAAAATCTACATATCTTTTTGTATTTCCGTTTCATATATTCTGCTGTTATGATTGGCAAAATAATTTATTATTAAAAAGAAAACAAAACACCAATAGAGTGGAGTTAAATCTTTGAAAAAATCGTCACATAGTGGCGTTTCATATCAAATTCATCTGAAATGGACAAAAAAGTATAATTTGTAATAAAATTTCGCCTTTTACTATTCATTAAAGAACGCTAAATAGAATTAGCGCGTCAGAGTGACAAAATAACGCTCCCGCATGCTGTCCGCTCTGCTGGCTCACGTATGTCGCATTCCTCGGAACAAATCGAGGCGAGAAACGAGAAAGGAAGCCGCGAAACGAGGAAAAACGAGACGTGGAATACTGAGACATCTCGGCAGCAACACTACTATGACGTGCAAGACCGTAGACAGAAAAAATTTTCATAGGGGAATATACAGCAGGAAAAAATTTCGGGGGTGGGGATATGCTGCGACACACAGGAGAGTATGTGTGTATTACGTAAATGTTTCAGGAATTTCGCCGGGATGGGGGGGTCAAACCCGCCTCATCCCTTCCCTGGCTGCGGCCTTAATGACGTCAAAATTTTTTACGACATATATATGCAAATAGCCGTTAAATGAATATAAGCTGGAAAGAGGGACTTTTGTGTTCGCTCCACAGGCCTTAAAAATGGCCGTATTCATGCGTGCATTACATAATTTATAATAAAAATGATAAATTAGTATATTCACCGATAGAATTAAAGATGACCGCCAGAGTGAAAACAAAAGTATAGACCATCCTCATTTTCGCAATATAGAGGAAAAACTGATAAATGCTTCAGTGAATAAGTGGTTAAACAAATATAACTAAAGAATATTCGATTGTATTATCAGAGTACAAATATACACATAAGTAGTTGTTATCTCACATATATGTGAGATGACGATGTTATTAGTTTCAAGATTGTCTTTCGAAAATATAATTATTAAACTTTTATCTGAAAGGTATTGGTTTTAATTGGTTATAAACTATGTCAGAAAATAAATTGTTAAAAAGGAAAGTTCCTTGAATCATCTGAAACCACAAAGAAAAGTCCATGTGAAATAATGAACAAACAAAAACATGATAAAATACGTGTAGTTTATTTTGTTTTCTCCGAATCAAATCAAATATTCTCTCCAAAAAAGAATAAAATCTTACGGTTTTCAAGGTTTTTACCACGAATTATAAAAAAGTATACAGGTAATAAGTGTGAGTGGAGGACAATAATCTACGGAAGCACATAAGATTTGAAAAGATGCGTACCTTACTTTACTTTTAAAATTACTTTTTTGACTTATTTGAAAAAAATCGATTGCTAGAAGGTTTAAGTTAAAATACTTTATCATAAGTTAATTTTATTAATTCAAGATCCACGTGTTTGATTCAAAATCAATCATTTTCAGTTAACACTGAAACAATTTTGTTCTCAATTCATACATTTTATTTTAAATTCTCATTTTGTGGTAGCAAACTAATCCTTTTGATTAAAAATTGAATATACGCTCAAAAGTTTAACTACTTTGTTGGAATTTCACTTCATCAATTGTGTAGAAAGTTCCAGTTTTTTCAACTCTGACACTATATGTGTAGATAACTATTCAGTATTATTTTATCTCTAAACTGATACACTAATATTCGTTATGAATAGTTTTTTTTGAGATCGATTTCGTTGAGAAAAGAAAGTACTGATTATTGAGCCACATAGTGAAAGAGATTCGAACAAACTGGAATTTTCTACATCATTTCTAGAACCAGGAGCAAGTGATAATACTTTTCTAAATAATGACATTCGTAAAAGGTGTAATTAATTCCAGAAAATTATAACTTTTAATGATGTACTGAACAAAATATTTTGTTTAAACAACAATAATTGTTTCAACTTTTTTATATCTAATTAATATTTTGAAGATCTTATGATCATTAATATATGAGAACGTACAAGTTTTTGGATTTTTATTTCATATAAATTTCGGTATTAAAACGATTACTTCGGACGAATAAATTTTGAAGAACACAGAAAAATCTGCCTCAGCCCGGATTTGAACCGAAGTGAACGTTTAAAAAATCGAAATTGATATGAATTAAAAGTTTAAAAACTCGAAAACATCTATTAATGGTAATAACACCTTCCAAATTTTAATTAGATTAAACCTACGTTAATAAAAAATAGTACATCTGTCACAGTGGAGAAATGCTTATAGAACTACCCTGCAGAAAGGTAGCTATAGAGAACAAGAAAATATCTGCTGATGTCTCGGTAGTGTAATTGGTTCACGGTCCATTAATGGATAGTGACGTTCCCGGTTCAAATCATGCATAAAAATAACAAATGTCTAAAATATTTGTAAAAAAAGAAATCGTTTGTAGCATGACGTTTTTCGCGCAAAAAGTTTAAAGTTATTTGGGTTATCGGTTGGTAATCGTCAGGTAGGGTTTTAAAAGTTTTATATATATATCCTTTTTTTTAAGCAATGAAACACACCGTCTCTTACAGTATCACAGATATCATGAACCGCTATCTGAATAGCCAATTTAAGTTGCTCTACGTTTGGAGTTGTTGGGCGTAACAAATATCTCTAGTGAAATTTCACAGAAAAAGGTCGCATGGATTGAGATCTGTTGAGTGGGGAGCCCATTCCATACCACAACCTGCAAATTTGGTGTACCTTATTCCAATAGGATGATGTCCGTATGCTTTGAAAATATATTCAAACAATTTGTGGTTGCGGTGTGTAGTCTGCAGGCATGATAACTTTTGAAAAAATAATAAGATTCGATTGAGCTTGGTTACACTTTCTTAAGGCCTGAAAAAGGTTACCCAGTTATTTTCTATAAAAATTCAAAAAGTTAGAGCCTGTTCTAAATTTGTTAGAAAATTTTTTTTAAGATAAAGAAGCGACAATACTTAACACATGGGAAAGAAACTAGTTAAGATGGTTCGGGCATATAGAAAGAACGAAATATGAATGTCTAACGAAACAAGTGTATAAAGGTAAAGTAAATGGTAGTATGTCCAGAGGCAGACAGCGGAAAGAATGGTTAGAATGTGTGAATGAGACCTTAACCGAAGAGACATAAGAAGCCATAGAAACAGGAGAGCTTGCATGAAAAAATCCATAGACTTGTAGGAAGCTAGAGAAGTGTGCCAGGACAGAAAAGTGTGTCAAAAAATATTTTATAAAAAGAATGTGAGTAGAGTGAATGACACTTGAAACAAAAGACCTTGGATAATAACGGGCCCGAGTGGGGGACCTCACATAACAAACTTGTGAAGCTCTTCACGTGGGGTGATCGCTAGAGAGATTCATCAGCAACCTGGGTCGGAGCAGTTTTGCAAAACGAATGTATTATTTAAACAAATAACACCAATATTCTAGGTCAATCTAAAAAATCTATAACTCCTTCCTAACACTACTATTTTACAACCGAACGAGTCACGCCTACCCTGAAAGGGGAATGGCTTAATGGTATAATAATGATAATAATAATTTTTTCTTAAATAACAAATTTAGTGCGCGGCTATTTGTAGTACTCAGAATTTCGAACGATTTGTCTGTGACATTTTTTTCTATATAAATGAATAACTCAGTTTTTCTTATGTAGGTTTGTAAACAATTGTTTGTTAAAAACGAGGTTATTTTTAAGTGAATTATCTCCAACTCATCATCATATAAAAAGCAATATGTGGAGAATGTTAAGATCTCCAGACTATGTAACAAAATTAAGTCATTTTTTTAAGCTTTAAGGTTTAAGGTGTTCGTCCAAATTTTATCGTAACATTCTTAGTTTATTTTCAGGAATTTATACATTGACTTGAATGTTGGACGTTAAATGGGATTTTGAATTTGATTTTAGTCTAATTTAAGAATCTTAAATTTAAATTTCATTTTTTTTTAAATTTTTGGTGTGGTTTTTCTAATTTTTCTAGTTTGAATAGTATTTTTTTCGATTAAAAAAATACGCGTTCTATCAAAAAATTATTTATACGAAATTTGCAGCTTTTTTTCGATCAGCAACTTACCCGGGTAAAAATATTTGATCTTGATTTTGTCTTGGGTGAAGACTCATCCAAGACAATTTCAAGATATTCTATATGTCTAGCTCGTGAGATTAAACGATACTATTTTTGATGTATTCAAACCCTCTGAGGGTCATCACTAATCCGCTTTAAACTTGATAGAATGTTTATATTATTTATTTCCATGATGTTTCTTTTTTATGTATTAATAAGTTTATTTTTTTGCAATAATTATGTTCTTTGGATGGCGAATCTAAAAATGTTGACCAGATTTTCCTATCTTCATCAGTTCACTGGATACTCCTGGAAAATGACAGTTTTAATATTTTTACGTAAAATTGTATAAGGCTGCAGTTTTTGAGACAGACAGGTTCCGAATTAGGAACCAACTACCTGCTACCTGATTCCTGGGAATGGCAGGCCCTACCGGTGGGGTCCATAGTTTATAGAGGTCGGGAGTATCATAAAAAATAAAATTTACAAACGCTAACTTTTGTAATTTTGACATTGGCAAATGTTAGAGCCACAAATTGGTAATATAATTTTCTTTGAGAGCAATCCGGTATATTTACCAAGACCTACGCTTCTTGTCTTAAAAGAAGTCGACCAGGTCTTGTCTTGGCACATCTAGAACGATAAATGCGAGAGAAGTTTGTATATCTCCAATGTCCAGCTGGTGAGATAGAGCCAGACATGATGATCTTGAAGACATATTGAAGCCGTTCAAGTCAAAATCAAGACCAAGTATTTTTACCCGGGTATGTCCATCAATTGTTGCCGAAGCTTGCGTCGTTTCCCCGAAAATTTCATTCTTTTATTTTTGAAGTTATTTTTAACGAGTAAAACAAAAACTACGCGTCCTATATTTAAAAAGTGGGTGATGGCACATTTGTAGATCATTTTTTGTTCAACAATTTTTGTTCTCTCATCTCTTTTGCGTCTTTTATAGTTCAACCGCGAAATCAAATTTTTCGTTTTTCGTTATTTTTTGTTCGGTAAAAATTTGCATTTTCGATTTTTCAAGCAAATTCAAAAAGTTTTTAGGACAATCTTATAAGGCTTCCAAAATCAACGCTTTGCATTTCTTGACTTTTTTTAATACCGTACGCTGCTTGGCTTGAAATTTCATTTTCGTCCTTTTCTTTTAGGCCATAAAGAAGTGTGCCTGAGCTTTAGTGAATTTAACTGTTTTCGTTTTAAAATAAAAATGATTTTTGTTGTTGTTGAAATAGTAGCAATTACATTTTTCGTTGAGAATTCATCTTTTCAAATGCAATTTCAACTACTAAATTACCAGTAGAACGATTTT
The DNA here is from genome assembly GCA_932066315.1 of Andricus coriarius. NCBI lineage: Eukaryota > Metazoa > Arthropoda > Insecta > Hymenoptera > Cynipidae > Andricus > Andricus coriarius. The sequence continues at coordinate 6,626 of CAKNWT010316596.1, forward strand.
GTTGAAAGTCATTTTTTTATTAATGATGTATTGTTTAAGAAAAAAAAATGCAGCTCGTTGCAATTACCCGAGCGATACTCGATTTTTCACCATTATTTTATCATCATTACTTTACTGAGCTAGACATATACTAAGTTTCAACAAAATACGTGGTGAGTTAAATATTTTTTAAATACCGCTTATAGCTGCAACTGCACATTTTTTGAAACCTTGAAAACTGTGACTTGTAGGTAAGCAAAAATGTATAAAAAATATATTGTTTATAAGCCTGTGAATAAATAGTAGTTCTCTGTAGGAGAAAATGTTACGCGAGTAAAAATTTATTTTCTGTCACATTAATACGAAACTAAATGCTTAGTAAAATGGAAATGATTGAGAACTGTATATATTTGTTTTAAATTAATGACGTACTGGCGTGGGATGGCGAAGGAATCATGTTCAGTCATGTTAAAGTCAGCGAAAATGCAAAAGACAATTTCTCACCGTGATTCTGAACTTCTAAATACCTGGTATCGATTTCATCCAGGATAGGAGTCCTCTAGAATGTCCAATACAGCGCCCCTTTATCCAAAAAAAGGTTTTGGTTGTTTTCGGAAATTGGCACAGATGTAGCCTCCGGTAGCTACGACCACGATCGTTCACCGAACGATCGATCCCGACGCGACCGGAGGTAACACGTCATACCACTCGTCACTTCCCACAACACCAGAAGACGATCGAGTCGGGAAATCACTGAACAAACAATGAACGAATGACTTTTAATTCAAGTACTAAAAGAGACCTGAGTTCCCTAGAAGAAGCACAATTGATCTCTAATCGTTGCACGAACCGAAGTGGCTACACTAGCCTACACCTTGATTGAAACTGTGCAGAGCAGAAAAAGGGTACGAGCATGCTCAACAATAGAATCCTCACGCTACTACCCGAGTTCTTAAACCACGAAAAGGTAGTCCGCGAAACTGAAAAACGGAGGGAAAACGTTGAGGAAAATAAGCATTGGGCGGAGACCATGTTATGATCTATGAAACCTGAAGGTCAATGAAAAGAGAAACAATAACATCAAATAAATTATTAACAATATTAATTTTGAGAAAGTTATAAACAGGGAAAACATGAAAAATGGAATAGTTTAATAAAACGAAGCTATTGAAACAATAAGAAGGACCTATTGAGGAATTGCTAACGCTTTGGTCAGTTTTCATTTTAAGAATATTTCTATCTAATTATTTTGAGAAAGTTAAGAAAAATAAAAATTTTTTAGAATCGTTAAATTATAATGCAACAATACGGGATCAATACGAATCAACATAATATTTAATCATGCCTATTTAGGATTCCTTAAATGCTACTTTTCAACAGAGTTCTGCTTTCGATTCTCGCAACTTTTCTCTGTTAACCCTTTCAGAGGCACATTTTCCTGTTAAACTAATTCTTTCTAATAATGGTAACTTAGGGGTTTTCGGGGTCGCTGATCACGATTCTGGCATCAGAATTTCAAAACTAAAAATGTCGGATCCAAAATAAACTCAAAAACATAGAGGCAAGAGCTTCAATGTAGGGGCGGAAACCTACGTAGGAGCAAAATAGAATGAAAATATCTTTAGAAGCGTCTAAGTAGGAGCTGGTAGAATAAGCAGCTACAAATAGGGGTAATACTTCCACTTGGAACGCCAAAATAGGGGCATTATTTTGACTCGGGAAAGAAAAATGATTAAAAATCTATTTTCAATTTTGAATTCAAAGTCTTACTTCTTTCTTGATTCGCTTGAAGATCCAGCAGTTTTATGAAAGAATTATAAAGTCAATAAATCCGATGTCAATGTAGACCAAGAAAATTATCTCTCCTATCTTGTTTTCTCGAAGGTTATTATGCATCTCATTGTGTTATGAATTTGGTTTCACATGCGTTTTTAAATTTCGTCGCATTTAAGAATTAGTGATATTATCAGTGGAGCGCCTGAGAATTATAACTTACGTTGACTTTATCCTTTGCAATTTTCATGAAAGATTCTTTCTACTACTTACATTTTTCCATAGAAAATTTCTATTCTTAATGCATGAATGATCTCAAATTGAAAGCGTGTGTAAATGTAACTTCTTTAATCTTCAAAAAATTTCAACTGAAGATTTTTAAATTATAAATATTAAAAACTTATTAATATTTTTCTCTGGAAGACTTTCTAAAAGAATAATTCCTTTTTTATGCAGTATGTTTCAAAATAACTGTTTGTCGAAAACATGGGTCTTTTAGACATGAATCATCTCCTATGCATCAGCGAATAAGAAGCTCTGATAATGTTTGTTTCTCTCGCTAATAATTTGTATGTTTTCTCTAGGACTCCAATTTAAAAGTTTGGAAGTCTTTTAATTTTCAATCGTTTAATTCTAACTCTTCACAATTTTTAAGTGTGGTAAGGTTTTAGTACTTTCATAATTATTGCATTAATTATGGTTTCTCTGGCGCTGCGCGCTCAATTATATATTTCTCGCGCGCTTCGCGCTCGATTATATATTTTCCCCGCGCTACACGCGCGGTCTTTGTTTCTCCCCCCAATTTGAGCACAGACCTTTTACAATCAAAGGTCACAGCATCGGCAACTGTAATGTGGTGATTATGAATTCTCATTCCTTAGAACTCCTTCGACTTTAAGGAAAACATTCTCATCACGTATGTCGTGCTTCTCACTCGATTTCGTCCAAAATGCGAACTTTTACAAAATATGCAACACTATTATATCAAATCTATATTAAATTTATCATCGCCCGAAACTTGACGTTTACCTTCACCGTGCGCATGCTATGCGTCAATCAAAGTTTCAGTCCATTTCGAGCCTATTTTATTGTTTGTATTATTCATTGTTTACAGTCCAAATAAGATAGAAAGTCGTCATAGGGTGGGGAGTCTAGTTATAACGGCAGTCTCACCAAACTTCGGTTAATTAAGGGGGCGTGTGAGGACAGAACTGGAATCGAAAGTTTGAACCGCCAGTAATATCGTTATTTGAATTGACATAACATCTTCAAGAATAGCCATTCGAAGAAAAAATCACAATGATGGTTTAATGTTTTAATTTAAATTTGATCGAACTTCAGGCTACAAGGATTATTATGTTTCATTTGAAAATGTTTGCATTGACATAATGACACAGTCTCCAGTGACTCGAAATTTGTAACAACTTTCATAAAAAGGTGTGGGAAGATTGGGTAATATCTGCCCTACATGACATTCCTTCATTTCATCTGATGACATATTCTTAACATCACAGCTTATCATATTTATTTCCATCCTCAAATGACTTCTATCTGTCTTATATATTTCACGAAGATTCCCAGTATACTCCAGTATTGCAAAAACGTCAACATTGGGTGTCGATAATACAATATATTCTTGGTTTGGCGTGATACAAATTTACCATTTCCTACAAGTTATCAAATTTCTTTATAGGCGGGAAAATAGTATCTTCAAAACTCCAATTTCCGGTTCTGGTTTCGATCGGAAATAAGCCGAATATATTCAAGTTCTCCAAGTGCATATCCTAGTACTTCATGAAAAGGCGTCCTGCCCGGAGGAGAACTGGACCTGACATGAAGAGGAGGCTACTGACGAGAAGTCCGGGCAGGTGAATTTTGTCTAGCACAAGAAGAATAACGTTTGCTATTGGGATTCCATTCTTAATTCAGTGAGTCGTAATTTGCTAAAGCTTTTATAAAACTTTTCGGGAAGATCGGATGATTTTTGCCTACTGGGCTACACCTTATTTCGTCTTCAGTCAAATTATCAACTGCACCGCTTATAATATTTATTTTTATTCGCGAATTATTTTCATATGTCCTATATATTCCATGAAGAGTCCCACTATAATCCAATATTGCAACAACATCACCACTGGATGTTGATAAAACAATATATTCTTGGTTTGGCCCAAGCACATAGTTCTTGTGATCTATTCGCATTTGAATTGGTTCATAGACAGGAAAAACGTATCTTCGACATTCAAATCGCTGGTTCTTGTTTGTGAAAGGAATAAGCCGAACGTAGCCAAGTTGTTCTATTGTACATCCAAGTACTTGAACAGAAAGAAGCCTGCCCGGAGAGGAACTGAACCTGGCACGAAGAGCAGGCTCCTGAGATGAAGTCCTTTCAGGTGAAAGTTGTCTGTCAGTAGAAGAAGAGCCAGTGTTACGTTTAATATTAGGATTTGATTGGGACTGTAGTGAATCGTAATTTGCAGAAACTTTCTTAAAACTTTTGGGGAAGATTGGGTGACGTCTGCTTACTGGACAATCTCGAATTTCATCTGGGGCCAAACTATGAATTACGCCACTTATCATATTTATTTTGATTCTCGCATGAGCGTAATGAGTCGTATACAGTCCACGAAGAATCCCGCAATACTCTAATATTGCAAAAACCTCCCCATTGGATGCTGCTAATACAATCTGTTCTTCGGCTGGCACAGGAATATAGTTCGCCCCTGTTCGCAACCTAATTGGTTTATCAGTAGGAAAACCGTATCTTCGAAATTCGAATCGTAGGTTCTGATTTGTGTGAGGAATGAGCCGAATGTATCCAAGTTGTCCAAGTGTATATCCAAGTACTATGGGCGAAGGCGGCCACCCAGGAGGTGACCTGGCTTCGGCATGAAGAGGAGACTCCTGCGGGGAAGTCCGGTCAGGTGAATGCTGTCTGTCAGAAGAAGAAGAACCAGCGTTACGTTTGCTATTAGGATTCCATTCGGACTGCAGTGAATCATTATTTGCTAAAGCTTTAATAAAACTGTAGGGGAAGATTGGGTGACGTTCACCTACTGGACAATATCGCATTTCATCTGGGGTCAAATAATAAATTTTGCCGCTTATCATATTCATTCTTATTCTCGTACGAACTCTATTTGATGCATATATTCCACGAAGAACCCCGCTATGCTCTAATATTGCAAAAATGTCACCATCGGATAGTGACAAAACAATATATTCTTGGGCTGGCACGGGAGTATAGTTATTTTTGTCAGTTCGCAACCTAATTGGATAATCAGCAGGAATAACGTATCTTCGAAATTCGAATCTTAGATTCTGATTTGCGCGGGAAATAAGCCGGATGTATCCAAGTTGTCCAAGTGCATATCCAAGTACTTTAGCTGAAGGAGGCCAACCAGGAGGCGACCTGTCCCTGGCACGAACTGAATGCTCCTCAGGAGCCTGAAGTATACGATGAGAAGGAGAAGAGCGACAGTTTACCGGGCGGGGAGTGTCAAGGCAATCTCTGCTTGCCTGCGAAGTTAACTCTGTGAAAAGAAATAGA
>CAKNWT010316598.1:0-16914 GCA_932066315.1 Andricus coriarius
CACATAGATACCTGGGAGATATGGATGCAGGTAAGAATCCTACCTCCGTGACATGGCAACACCGCTTGAGGTGAGTACGTACAGAGTCTAACGCGCTTCCTTATATATAGAGGAGGTCACTTCGTACCACCAGTATCACAAATATATATATTTTTTCAAAATGAAAATTTTTTACCCCTCTTTTAAAAAATCTGATCAGAAGGTCCCCCTTAACGTATATATGCATATAAAATTTAAATATATTCACGGGAAATAGCGGAGGCGAGAACGTAGAGCCAACTACACGGAGGTGACAGCGTACAGTCTATACATATATATATATATATATTCGTTCAAATGACACTCAAGGTCGCGTTCTGGTGAGACTCGCGTGTTCCCGATCCCGAGACGCTCCCCTCAAAGAAGCTACAATCCCTCGATTAGAACTGTGTGAAGCTCAAATTCTTGCTCGTCTTTACATAGAGACATGCCGGATTCCACGACTGTTCTTCAATCGATAAAAAAATCGCCGCAAGTGTTGAAGGTTTTCGAAGCGAATCGCGTCGCAGAGATCAAAGCTCTCAAGGGCCCTATAGAACTCCCATCCAAGTTCGTCCGTAATCAGACTTGGTTTCAGGGTCCATCATTGCTCGAACAAGTCGAAAATGTTTGGCCAGTACTTGTCGAGTCTGTCATCCCGAAACTACCAGGATTGAAAAAATTCACGTGTCTTGTTTCAAATCCAGTGAAATGTGACCTCTTTGGCAGATTCTCGTCTTATTCAACTTTGTTAAACGCCACTGCCTATTGCAGTACAATGACGAGATCGTGCGCATATCAAAGATAGGGAAACCAAAGGGCGGCAGGCTCGCTGCACTCAACCCCTATCTGGATGAACATGGATTGCTTCGCGTTGGTGGTCGATTGCGCAATGCGGACTTTTCATCAGATCAAAAATATCTCGTTCTCTCGCCATCACGGCATCACGTTACCATCATTTTTGGCTCTTTGATGGAAAAAATCGAGTTAGAAAAATCGTCCATCGCTGTGTTACATGTATCCGTCACGAAGGCCACGAAGGCAGTGCATATAGAAATCGTGAGTGATTTAACGACGGATGGATTTTTGGGCGCGTTTCGCCGTTTTATCGGACGTAGAGCTATCCCTTCGCACGTTTATTCGGATAATGGGACAATTTTCATAGGTGCGAACAATCAGCTTCGTGAATTGTATGCGTTGTTCAGTTCGGAACCATTCCGAGAAAGTGTGGAAGGTTATGCTATTCGCCGAATCATCACTAGGCATTTCAATCCCCCTCTATCTCCTCATTTTGGCGGAATTTGGGAGGCCGCTGTAAAATCATTCAAGCACCATTTTAAACGGGTCGTAGACGGCCAGCTCCTCACTTTTGAAGCGATTAACACATTAGCTATCGAAACTGAAGCAATTCTCATTCCCGCCCTATATGTTCGATTTCGACTGATCCGAACGACCCTGTCGTACTGACACCTGCACATCTTTTAGTTGGTCGTCCCCTCACGATGCTGCTCGTAGGTAATTATCTTTCTGTTCCAGAGAATCGTCTCACTGTCTGGCGATTGGTTTCCAAGGCCCGTCAAGACTTTTGGAAAAGGTGGCATTTGGAATATTTGAATGTACTCCTGAAGCGACAAAAATGGTACAACGGTAACAGCGGCATCATGACGAACTCTATCGTGATAGTGATCGATAAAAATCAACCCTGCACGCGGTGGCAACTGGCAGTGGTCCTTGAGGTCCATCCTGGAAACGATGGTACCATCAGAGTCGTAACAGTCACAACAGCCCAGGGCATATTCAAGAGGAACATCACTCAGCTGTGTCTATTACCAGATGTAGCATAAGGCCGAGACGAGAATACATGTGTAACACTTCTACACTCACACACATTCACAAATGTAACAAGATGATTGACTTCCACACGTAGCTACTTTTTGCTCGTTTTAGCTCGCAACGGGGAGTATGTTCGGTAGAACCGAATTTGGAAAGTGTCCACGCCCATTTTATGACTTGTACTTGGAGATTGGGTTAAGGGTTCCGGGAAGTGTTAAAAGCTTAATTTTGGTTTTGGGGAAATTCGGTGCGTCAGAGAAACACGTATATTCAAGCAGTCCTTCGGGAAACCTTTGACGATGCACATCGACACATCCTCGTGACATTTCCATGCCCTCCCTCTCTTTGTATTGTACACGCGCGTATTCAAGTGAAGATATCAGTGCAGTGATTGTGATCGGCCTAGGGCCATACGAATGGTTTAACAAAGATATCAGTGCAGTGATTAAGATCGGTCCAGGGCCATACGAATGCACGAACGAGGAGAACAATCCGATAGTAAAATCGGCCCAGCGTCGAGTTTAAACGAAACGAACAATACGAATTGTTTGATTCGAAAGACATACACACACACAAGCATTCCATGACTCACACCATTCACTCTTTCTTAAAGTTTAATATTTTCAATTGTAAACAAAACATTGTTTTTCCTTTCTCGAGGGGTTTTGGCCGTAAGGTCTTTTCCCTTTGGGTCTAATAAAATTCTTCTTATTACGACCCAAAGTGACTAGTTCTTCATTTAAATCTCCTCCCCTTAATCACGATTCCTAGCCACCTTTGGCGAGCTTTCGACACACAAAACAGCCACTGACTGCTGCTCCAAGACGCCCAAATATATACTACGCAATTCTTACGGATGTCAACAAACGTCAACTTTGCATTGAATTATAAAAATATGTTACGAGATGTCATGGGTGAATCTTACACAGTATGAGTCGGTAGTGTGTGTACATCAAGGATGAGTCGGCGTTTTTTGCCCATACGCTCCCCAAGCGGTATTTATTGATAACACATGGGAATCGCGTCGTCCACCGCGCGCGCTCACCGCTTGAGCAGACAGGTGCTGCACAGTGGGCTGAATCGGTAATTTTCTATTCAAAATCACCTACAGCCTAAAATTCTTAACCGATTCTTAAATTTGTTGTTAGAAGTGATCAGCAATAGTTGCATAAGAGCGTCTATGGATTAGATTTTTAAATTTTCATCACTTTCTATTGTTTATATAAATATACAAAGAGCGAAAATCAGCATTTTTTTATTATTATTTTTTATCTTCAAATAAATAACTGGGTTATCCCATTCTAATTAAAAATGAATGTCTAAGTATCTGAGGAATATAAATAATTAACAGGATATCGAATTTAATTGTTATAAACAAATTATATTAACAAAATGTCAACATCCTGGAAATTTGGCTTGCAAAGTATATTTGTAAGCTGAAATCGCTTGATTTCAGCAACAGGATCTTATTTGATCATGAAAATTTGATGTCTGGTATAATTTGTTTATTTTATAAAGAAATTATATAAATAAATGCTTAGTTTGACCATTTGTAGATAGAAAGTAACCGTTTTTCTTTATAATCATCTTTAAATTATATTAGTGGATATTTTAGTGACGCAGATCTGTCATTCGATATTATTTGTTTATTTTATAAACAAATGCATAGTTCGGCAATTTATGGGCAGAAATAATTGTTTTTCATTCTTAACGCCTTCAAATTATATATTTGATGATGTTCAGTTATAAATAATTGTCATTCGATATTATTTGTTTATTTGATATACAAATTCCCGTGATATGTGATATCAAACGAAATATTTCCTGTTATTTTCTACAAACTTTAAATATATGCGTTGTTTTTCGCACTGTGTTAGTACAAACAAGGAATAAATGGTACAATTAGGTGAATACGCTGAGTTAATAGTTACTTTATTTTTTTAATAATTTTTCTTTTCCCATTGTAAGGAATTGTAAGGGATTGTAAAGGAAATTTTGATTCCTCACACGTAAAAACCTATTTCTTTGATAATTTACGATGTTTTCATTTATTTTTTCTTAAACTCCAATACCCCACTGCATAAGGGAGGCCAACTATGCAACTGGCAATGCAAAATTTGGATTTCTTACCCTTCAAAACCCACGGGTATCAAACAGTTTTGTTCAAAGGAACATGTTTAGTCTTTTTTGTTACTACTTCACTGCCTTACGACGGTATCCTACCACTGATATCGCAAAATTCAGATTCTCCATATCTCAAAACCGCTAGATACGAAAATTCATCCAAAAATCTTGCTTCTGAGAATTATTTTTGCCTTTTTAGCTATTTTGGACCACTGTGCAGTGAAGAGTCTGCAAACACGAGCTAGCTTACAAGATAACGAAAATAAAGCTATTCTAGATTCTACTCCACTTTTTAATTGGGCTACAAATAAATTTCCCAACCTAAATTTTTTTACTACACTAAACAGGACTATTATAGAACATCTAGGAAATTGGCGAAAAGATTTTCCAGTACACCACCAGTAACAAACATTTCGAAAGCTCATGCTTTTAATGTCTCCTCCAACAAAACTCTTACTAAATTTAGATACTCTGATGCATCCAAAATTCTACCAACAACTGAATGCTCCTAAATAAAGTAAAAACATATTAAACATAAAGAGACTATTAAAATAAGTCCAAAGATAATTTCTAAAAAAGCGAAGAAAAGCAGAGTTAGAAAAAGTAAAAAAGCATTTAAAAAAGTGACAGGAAACAAAGCAAAGAAAAAAGCAAAAAAAAGTTAATGCGGGCTTCATTGCATACAGACAGTCTCAACCCTGTAAAACGCAGAGAGCTTTTGAAAACTTTCCACAAGCAACAAATTACTACAAGCGACCATCGGTTGACTTTCATAAATCTTGTCAGCCATTTTGAATTCGCCATGTTGAATTTTGAAAATCTGACTTCATATTCGCTCTCAGCGACCCCAAAAACCTTGATATACCTAGTTTGGCTCAAATCTGTTGATTTGACAAAAATGTGTCCGCCATATTGGATCCGATGTATTGAATTTTTCCAACTTACCTTACTAACTTTTTAGGGCCGTCAATTACCAACAATTTAAGCACAATACCAATCAAGTTGGGCCTCTTTTTTTAAACTTTTTATCCGAACATTCGATTCTTATCTCTTTTTCAGCCGCCATTTTGTGCTGCCATATTGAAATTTTTAAAAAGGCCACACGGGCCACGAACATGAATTTTCTAGAGAGCGTTTGCTACAGTTGGGAATGAACGTCCCATCTGAATTTTTTAAATCGATATCTTGAATACTTTTTGGAGACATCAATCGGTCACAGAAATAATATAAGGGCACATCCCTACACCTTTTCTAATGCCCCATGGCGTTCCATCATTATTTACATTATTTGCAAGGTTTTGATACTTTTTGCTAATGCTGGTTATTTTTAATTTGCATTATATTTTACATATGTGATAGCGGTTTCAGTTAAAGAGTTGCTGTTATCTTTTTGTTGTTTTATTTGAAAAATCTTGCATGCATGAGAGATTGGGAAGAGATCATCACTGAATTTCAACCTTTATAAAAATTGATTACAACTAAATAATTTTGTTTTTAATGTTTCTGATGTTTTGAAATAAGAATAGTACCGGTCAGAATTGGCAGCTTCTAAAAAAATCGTATTAGAAACACTTATCTCTTTCTTCTTGGTTATCTCAGCAATAAATAAGTGAGAAAGATTTTTAAAAACCCGTTACAAAGCTTACTAAATTTCACGTCGATTAAGTCGAACGGCGCCCATATATGAATGATTACGATGGAAACTTTACACTGTAAATAATTTCTGGAATTTCCTCCACTTTTTAGTAGGGTAACATCCACATTTTCGTTGGGAAAATCATTTTCCCCAAGTTTTGGGAAAATTTTCCTAAAAGTTTAAATTTTCCTTAAGTTTTAATTTTTTAATGGAAATTCCCTAAAAATAAGCAGATTAGATAATATCTACAATTTTGAGGGAAATCTTCCTAAATTTATGGTATTTTATACCAAATTTGGGAATATTATCTAAAATTTGGGAATTGAATGATTCCTACTAAATGTGGGGAATCGTCCTAAAAAAAGATATGTTGCCCTAAAATATTTGATAAACTAGCACAATATTTTGAATAATTTTACACATTTCTTGGAGAAAAGATTTATTAATTTTATAGTCATCTCAAAAATTTCTTTCGTTAATTTTTGTTGTTCACGTCAAAATGCATTAAATGATTTGCATGTTACATGCAAAAAAATGTATTTATTGTGTTTAATTGTGAATTGTTTTAGACCTTTGCATTTAATAAGTGATAATATTGACGAAATGTCTCCCGTTACGGAGAATTCCGTAATATTATCCCTAGCGCAATACATGGCCGGTTTAATTTTACGGATAATTCCGTAATACTAGTCAGTGAAAAATAGCAAATAGACCTTCATCGATCGATGTCTAAAACTAAAATGAGTATCTCTTCTCTCCAAATTTAAATCAATGAGATTTCACTGTTCATCAATGAAAATCCTTGATGGAGTGGCCTATTTCTCCCTGATTTTTATAAAGTGTATATGTAAATTTCTAATATTATTCAAGAAAATGTAATGAAAACATTATAAACAATATAAGTATCGTTGGTATAAGTTTAGAACATTAAAAACAAGACTTTGATTTCTCTTTTATTCCGGTCGTTTTCATAGAAGATTATAGGAAACTGTAGATTTTTTAACAGTTCGGCAAACAAAACTTTACATTTGTATGAAAATGTTTCGATTTTTAATGAATAATTATTAATTTGAATTTTGCCGCTCAGAGCTGGTAGTTCGGGAGAATTTGCGCCAGAGCGCGACTTGCGGCCTCTCTCGCAACAGAAATGACGCGTAGAGTGTTTACGAGGGCAGTCGACGCGAAGCAGAGCATACATACCTGGTATAGAGGCTCTTTCATTGCACTACGGTCGAGCTGACCCTTGCCTTTTTATTAATATTTCACAAAAATTTGGGAAAATTTCCCTAAGTATTTTGTACCAGTATTTGCAGAAATATTCCACAAATTTAATTAAAATTATTTTTATTACTATTTTATTTTATTTGAATGAATATTTGCATGATTTTATTGTAGATTATTATATTATTTAATTACACTGGGTCCTGGAATTAGTTAGCTCGGATTTACTAATTCCTAGAATTTCTCCTGTGGCGGTTTCGCGCTGAGAGTGGAGCCTCCCGGGGTCGAGAGAGAGGGTGTTCAATCAAGCGTGAAGCACCAGCGGCGTAAGACAAAGGAGCAGTGCGCGGGTCCTCACACGCGTATATTTCGTAATAGGTTCTACACCGCTGACTGTGTACGTTTGCAGGCTGTGGAAATAGCTTCAAGGCCAATTGCAGGCCAAGCCCGAATTCAATTCAATTCAGCTCAACGAATTTTTATGAAACCAGCCGCCTTTTTCCAGCTCCCTTTAGCTTACCGAAAATATTTGTTCTATGATCAACAAATTTCGTTAGGTTAATCTTTCACAGGGACTTTGAAAGAAAACTACCTAGATATCGAGCCGAAAATTTTCGATTGACCTGGTGATCGATATGACTTCCCGGTGGGAAATATTTGAAACAGTATAAAAATGTGCGAGCTAATACGATAGTTCTTTAATCTATGCTTGCCTATGTGCGTTCTTTTAATTATTACAAGTATCTTTATGTGACAAAAAAAAGATTACCTCAAATATGTTTATAATTTCAAAATTGTAATTTACGTAAGTGAATAAATTAAATAATAAATTCCTAAAGTCCTCTTATGAAGTAACCAGAATTAAACTATTTATAATTATTTGGGGTAAAATTTCTTGTTCAACGCTGGACTTACGATTCACATATGCGGATATCAAAGCATAACAAAATTGTTGTACAAGACTCTACTCATCACCTGTACTTTCTTTTACCTTAAAGAAACATTATAATAATTAAATTATTTAATGATATATAATAAAATTATAAAAACAACATTATGCTAATATTTAATTAAATAAAAAAATAATTACTAAAATAATTTTAAAACCGAAGTTAGCACGCGCGGATGCTAGTCTAGTGTCCACAAATTATCTCCAAATAATTTTTCTGTGTTCCATTAAATTAATTTTTTTGATCACAGTTTATGTATTATAAAGTTTATGCGGACTGATTCCTAAACTCAAGGCAGCCACTTCAGGTTGCCACTGTAGGCAGCACTATCCTCCCGGAACGAGCGCTGAGCTCACAGTACTCTTTTAGAAAAATTCATCCTAGATCCATATTGCTCAAAATACAGGACTCAGCCCCTATTTTTCGAATTCCATTTTTCTCTGTGTAAGAAAACTTTTAACCCATTTTTTATTATATAACAACACAACATTATATGTTTTAGTATTTAAAAAAAATAAATAACATGATATGTAAGAAAACATTTTACATATTCAAGCATATTGCAAAGAGATAAAAAGTATTTGGATATAAATTCACAAGGTAATATTCGAATCTTTTTTCAGATGAGACTCCATCCACCTGGAAGTTACACGCCATATAATGGGAAACTTCTGCAAATGTTTGTTGCTGGTAATAAGAAACCAAATGCGAAAAACAATTCCAACTGAAGAAAAGATATACAATATCAGAACTGCAATATAAAATTAAAATTTTATTTGTATACCTAAACTTGACTATACTTAAAAACTATTAAGTTGCCCATTTAAGAAAAATTCTATCCTCTTTTGACGAAAAATCTGATTTCTTGATTTGGATATTATGTTGTACAGTCATATCAAACAATCTTGCACGGAAACGAAATGTTTGTGGAACATTTCACAAGCAAAAGCACCGGAAGATTATAATCCAGCCTTGCTAAGAGATCATAAATGCTATGTGAATTTAACGAGTATAAAACGAATATGAGTAAGAAGGACGAAGCACTTATATAAGACATGCTTTCCGACTGCAACACGGATTCTGCTCTTACAAAGCATATTTATCGTCAATTTTACTCACATTAAACGGACTAATATCTTTTAAATTAACCTTCAAATTTATTTTTGAAATTTCAATGAACCTACAAGTAAAATTTTTAATGATTAAACACCTATGCTTTATCTAATTATTCTCTTCCGATGCAAAGTAGCGACAATATTGTGCTCCTCGTTGAACGAGGTAGAGGGTTGGTTTTCGTCCTTATTCATTCAAGGGCGTCCACTGCTGTCCAGAGTCATAGGTTAAATTAATTTGGCATGAAAAGGTGTAAAAATGAATTCGACAAGTATGATGACATAAAAAATGGTATATTTTATTTTAATAAAATTAATTTAATTTGCATAAGAGAGTTTGGTGTGTAGTGCTTATTTTTTACTCACCCTACCGCGACGCCTTCCGCGTCTACGATGAATCGGACAGAGAGAACACGAATCATGGTTTTCAAAGAAAAACCAAAAGAAAAAGAAAGATCAGCTTTATTCTAGAAATAAGCAGACTAATCAACTGGGCCTTTGGAATTGCTCGAAGTTGATTTATCTAATCTACTTTTCGTGTTTCTGTTTGAATGATTTTTAGGTTTACGTCGAACCCGGGTACCCTGATAGAACAAAGCAAGAAGAAGAAACAGCGTAACGAGCCAGTGTAGGCGAAACCGACGGATCGTCTTAGTTGTCTTTGTGACAATTACGAGGTGTGTTGAAAACGTAACGTGACTTTTAATTTTGATGCTGTTAATAATTTATTTGATGTTATTGTTTCTCTTTTGATTGACCTTCGGGCTTCATTGATCATCACATGGCATCCTCCCAATGCTTCGTCTCGTTCAACGTTCCTTTTCTGTTTATGAGTTTTTGGGGCTACTTTTTGGCTTGAGTAGTGACTCATGTTGTCGCTTGATGGTGCCTTGGTGGGGGACTGCCAGGCTCCCTGCACAGAGAGAGTTCAGTTGCTATCAAGGTGTAGGATGGTGTGGTTAATTCTCGGCGTTTGTAACGATCAGAAATCAATTGTGCGCCGTCTAGAGAACTTAGGCATTTAAGTCGGTCAATCAAAGTCAATGGCTCTTCAGGTCCTAATTAGTTGGTAATTGATTTCCCGACTCGATCGTCTTCCGGTGTTGTGGGAAGTGACGAGTCGGATGACGTATCACCTCCGTTTACTATTGGATAGGATCGAGGACTCTTATCCTGAACTAAATTGATACAAGGTAACTAGAAGTGCAGGATCCCGGTGAGAAAATGTCTGGTTCATTTTCGTAGACTTTAACATTGCTGAACATGATTCCTTCGCTATCCCACGCCAGTCCGTCATTTTTGAAATTTCATAGTTCTAGTCAATTATTTGGCGTTTTTTTGAAGAATGCAATGCTATTAATGTATTTCGAAAGAGTTTTTTGGTAGGAAAAATATCCTACTTATATGGAATGACATTTTTTTGTGCAAAAAGGAACGCCTTTCAACATTGAGTTTGAAAAATAGACTGAGCTTACAATAAATTATGTTAGTAAAATATCGCATGAATTATACAGAATAAAATGTCACGTAGAAGCTTATTATTTATCTCATTTTTATCAAATTTTCATTACTGTCAGAATTTTGTTAATTTTTAGTGGAAAAATGTATCCACTCACTTTAAATGTCATTATAATTGCATGACGTGCAATTTTAAACAATTTCGATGTGGAATTCTAGCGGGTTGCATACTTTGGTGCACCTTGGAGTTCAGCCTTGAAGCTTTAATTTCAGTATGCAGTTTAAACTATTTTCGGGACGCTGATTGTTTGGATTAAACTGTCTACCAAATTTGAAATTTTGTATTTCAACACTGTACATTTAAAATTTAATTTTCAAGGTAATAACCTGAAAAGGTATTAATTTAGCCGTAGAATTAT
The DNA here is from genome assembly GCA_932066315.1 of Andricus coriarius. Classification (NCBI taxonomy): domain Eukaryota; kingdom Metazoa; phylum Arthropoda; class Insecta; order Hymenoptera; family Cynipidae; genus Andricus; species Andricus coriarius. The sequence goes on from CAKNWT010316598.1 coordinate 10,772, forward strand.
TCGTATATTGTGAATTAAATTCTACAGGTTTGAATCCTTATTTTCAAGGTATTTAAATTTTGTATCCCCTCAAGGTTTCGAAATTTCTTGAAATTCGTAGAAATAATGTAATCTTTTGAAAATCGATGATAAGATAGGAAAGTTTTAGCAAGAGAAATTGAAGTAAAGAGAAAGAGCGTATTGAAGGGATACAAAGTGTATTGAGATATTTCAGCGCAATTAATTATTCTCAAAATTTTTATAGTTTTTTTTTTCATAGACATCAATTCATCATTAATTTCTTGGTACTTGAATTGACAAAGTTGATGATGGATTGTTGGCAACATTGCAAACGCCTTGAGACAGGCTCTCAGGCATGACAAACTGACATACTGACTGTGTGATTGTTTCCAATATTGCAAACGCTTCGAGACGGGCTCTCAAGCATGACAGACATATTGATGGTTGACGATTCGCAACATTGTGACCGCCTCGGGACAGGCTCAGGCATGACAAACTGACTTACTGACTATGTGATTGTTTGCAACATTGCAAACGCTTCGAGACGGGCTTTCAAGCATTACAAACATATTGATAGTTGATGATTCGTAACATTGTGACCGCCTAAAGACAGGCTCAGGCATGACAAACTGACTTACGGACTGTGTGATTGTTCTCAACATTGCAAACGTCTCGAGACAGACTCTCAGGCATGACAACCACAATGCTGCTGGATTGTTTGCAACATTGCGAACGCCTCGAAACAGGCTCTCAGGCATGACAGACCTATTAATGGTTGATGATTCGCAACATTGTGACCGCCTGGAGATAGGCTCAGGCATGACAAACTGACTTACTGACTGTGTGATTGTTCTCAACATTGCAAATGTCTCGAGACAGGCTCTCAGGCATGACAACCACAATGCTGGTGGATTGTTTGCAACATTGCGAACACCTCGAAACAGGCTCTCAGGCATGACAGACCTATTAATGGTTGATGATTCGCAACATTGTGACCGCCTGGAGACAGGCTCAGGCATGACAAACTGACTTACTGACTGTGTGATTGTTCTCAACATAGCAAACGTCTCGAGACAGGCTCTCAGGCATGTCAACAACAATGCTGGTGAATTGTTTGCAACATTGCGAACGCATCGAGACAGGCTCTCAGGCATGACAGACATATTGATCGTTGATGATTAGCAACATTGTGACCGCCTCGAGACATGCTCAGGCATGACAAACTGACTTACCGATTGTGTGATTGTTCTCAACGTTGCGAACGTCTCGGGACAGACTCTCAGGCATCATAACCACAATGCTGGTGAATTGTTTGCAACATTGCGAACGCCTCGAGGCAGGCTCTCAGGCATGACAGACATATTGATCGTTGATGATTAGCAACATTGTGACCGCCTCGAGACATGCTCGGGCATGACAAACTGACTTACTGACTGTGTGATTGTTCTCAACATTGCAAACGTCTCGGGACAGACTCTCAGGCATGACAACCACAATGCTGGTGGATTGTTTGCAACATTGCGAACGCCTCGAAACAGGCTCTGAGGCACGACAGACCTATTAACGGTTGATGATTCGCAACACTGTGACCGCCTGGAGACAGGCTCAGGCATGAAAAACTGACTTACTGACTGTGTGATTGTTCTCAACATTGCAAACGTCTCGAGACAGGCTGTCAGGCATGACAATCACAATGCTCGTGAATTGTTTGCAACATTGCGAACGCCTCGAGACAGGCTCTCAGGCATGACAGACATATTGATCGTTGATGATTAGCAATACTGTGACCGCCTCGAGACATGCTCAGGCATGACAAACTGACTTACTGATTGTGTGATTGTTCTACACGTTGCGAATGTCTCGGGACAGACTCTCAGGCATCATAACCACAATGCTGGTGGATTGTTTGCAACATTGCGAACGCCTCGAGACAGGCTCTCAGACATGAAAAATTAACTCACCAGAACCGTACTTACGTTCAGTGTTCGCCAAGGGGACAACTTTGCTAGCCTTCTGAATCGATTCAGGGTAGTAGTATCAAATCGTTTAATTCTTTCGAGGATCAGGAAAGTGAGCGAGCTTTTACTTACGGACTTATACGCAACAACACGGGCAGATACATCGTATGCCTCCCTCTTCGACAGACCTGTGTTTGCACCTTGGAAGCGTCTGCTGAGATTAGGGTAATAAAAATAAAATAGTATTCCACGTTTTTGGGGATACCAGCCAACATGACTTTGTCCCTAAACTAGAAACTTGTGCTACGGTACTTATGGTTCGATTGATTAATTCCGTACGTGAGGAATTGGAAGTCTCTCATGTGGTCAGCTACGCTTGGCTGGACTCACGAAGCGTTCTCGGTTGTTTTCAAACAGATGATGTGAACAGATGACATGCATTTTGGGACGGGTAACCAATCTTAGTCCCGGGCACGAAGGACTTGTGCGATCTGCTACGTTAACAACTTCCATTGGAATCTACAATCAGCCCATGGTCAAATCGAGCTGATTACCAGTCGTGCGCTGGCTTTATATGGCCAGTGCTCCATGGCGGGCGGAACTAAAGTTTTCCTTATACATGGAAATTTATTGTGTGCATCATGGCGGGCGGCACTGAACTCTTGACTTTCGTACGTGGGATTTATTTCGTTCGGTAAACGAGGAGAGCGGCATGTTAGTAATTTATTTGATGTTACTTTTTCTCTTTTGATTGGCCTTCGGGCTTAATTGATCATCGCATAGCATCCTCTCAATCCTTCTTCTTGTTCAAGGTTCGTTTTCTGTTCATGAGTTTTGGGGGCTACCTTTTGGCTTGAGTAGTGACTCATGTTGTCGCTTGATGGTGCCCTGGTGGGGGCCTGCCGGGCTCCCTGCACAGAGATAGTTCAGTTGCTATCAAGGTGTAGAATTATGTGGCTGATTCTCGGTGGTTGTAACGATCAGAAATCAATTGTGCGCCGTCTAGAGAACTTAGGTATTTAAGTCGGTCAATCAAAGTCAGTGGCTCTTCATGTCCTAATTAGTTGTTAAGTGATTTCCCGAGTCGGATGACGTATCATCTTCGGTCGCGTCGGGATCGATCGTTCGGTGAACGATCGTGGTCGTAGCTTCCGGAGGCTACATCTGTGCCATTTTTCACCAACAACCAAACCCTTTTTTTGGAAACCAAGGGTCCAAGTCCTTCATTGGATAGGATCGAGGACTCGTGTCCTGAACTAAATTGATACAAGGTATCTAGAAGTGCAGGATCCCGGTGAGAAATCATCTGGTTCATTTTCGTGGACTTTAACATTGCTGAACATGATTCCTTCGCTATCCCACGCCAGTCCGTCATCAATTCAAAACAGATGCAAAAATATTGACATATTCATTATATTAATGTTGTTCCCTTCAAAGTAACCCCCCTCAGATATAACACGCTTTTGCCAAAGCTTTTTCCAATCCTCGAAGCACTTTTGATAAGCACTTTCTGGCATAGTTTTGAGTTCTTCCAGCGATGTATACTTTATCTCCTCAATCGTTGCAAATCTCCGTCCTTTCATGGGTGTCTTTAGTATTGAGAACGGGGAAAAATCGCAGGGAGCCAAATCCGGTGAACATGGTGACTAACGCGTGATTGTAGTTTTGTGTTTGTCTGAAAAGTCAGGCACAAGCAACAATGTGTGAGCAGGTGCATTGTCGTGATACAAAAGCCATGAATTGTTTTTTCACATTTCCGTTTTCAGAGCGAGATTCGTTATTGGTGTCTTCTCGGCCTTCTTGGAAGAGCTTGTACGACTTATAAACATTTTTTTTGCTTAAAGTGGATTCACCATATGCCACTGTCAACACTTCAATTGTTCTGGAGCACTTAATTCCATTGTTCACACAATATTTGATGCAAGTTCTCTGTACCATTTTTGTCGACAGCAGACAATCGAAGATCACACCAAACACTTCTAATCTTTACGCCTCTCACAAGCAAACTAGAAATGCTATACACTTGAAACTGTGCACATATATTCGTGACAAGTGTACCAATATAATATAAAAAAAATTAAAGATCAAATGTACACAGCCTGCGGAATTGGATAAGTTACCTTACTTCTCGACCCTAATTTCGCCTCATTAGTTAGGAAGGGGATATCTGTCGCCGTTGGCCTTCGCAGGTGCATCTTTTTCACGAGGTGTTACTCCGCGCGAGCAAAACAGTGGACCGCACGAGGAAGATGATTCATGGTTCCAGACTGCCCATGGTGTGGAAATGCTTCATTGCAGAATGCGTGCGAGGACAGCGACAAGTCCCGCCACTTCTTATTTCTCTCTTAATCATCACCAAATCTGACTTTCTCTCTCAAGCGATTGTATTTTCGCATACGTAGCTCTGCTTCTACATAGAATGAGATATATGCACACGTTTCCGACTCTCATGCCTATGCATGGTATAGAGATTCACATTCTTATTCTCTCTTACTCCCCCTGCCTCTATATGGCATGGGCCATATACAATGAACAAAATTCTTATAGTATTTTATGTTAGAAAAATAAAATCAGATACAAGATAAAAATAAAAAAGTTGATTTTATATCAGTGAAAGGAGCAAAACTCAAAGTTTAAGTTTTTAAAGCTGAACCTTTTTCTATTTACAGTATTCAAGACTTAGTCACTGCCAGCGGATTTTCTGATAAAAAACAAAATCACAAAAATCCGTCGAATGAGACGTTTGTATCTGCATCGGAGAGTATCCTTTATAGATGTCAAATCCTGAATGCGGCTGTGTGGCACACCCTGGCATGTATAGGTCTCTCCAGCGCCAAGGTGTCTTATAGCGCTTCTGTTGACGAGCTCAAGGTGTTCCTGGATTCCATTAAGTTTTCCTTTCTTCAAATAAATCTTAGCGCATTTTTCTATCCCGAACTCCATTCCAATTTCTTGAATATATATATATATATATATATTTTTTTTTTTTTTTTTTGATAGAACTGAAGGGCCTATGACAAAGCCACCGAACGCGTCCTTGGGTTGCGGATAGAGGGTCCCTGTACCAAGGGGTTCTGCTGAATATGGTTACAATAATTAATAAGCAGTCACGGACAATTCTTTGGGGATGGTCCCGAAGGAATAGCCCCTAAGCGGAGGCGTAACAACCGTGCCGAAAGCTGAATGGCACCTGGGTGAGGTGTCTTAAACAGTGACTATGTGATACCGGGCGACCTCTCAGAGTATGAAGCCTTATCCTTGCATGCGGGGATCTACAAGGATGGGCGAACCCTTTCCCTAGCTGCTCGTGGGAACAACAATGACACCACCAAAACACCAAAAAGTTGTAAATACTGTTCAAAACGATCGGAAGCGCAGAACACCCGACAATGGGTCGACGAACAATGCCGATAATCCTAGAGTTCGGGGTGCTAAAAATAATTTCGATGGAAAGACGACGACGAACCGGGAAAACGCCCACATTGAGTGGACGAATCAACTGAAGGATGACTTGCTAGACTGGTACGATGCCAGCATTATCCCTGTTCACCGAGGCTTTATAGCGCGTATGCATACTCTGTGGTGCCAAAAATACCCAGGGCTTCAGTACGCTCCGATTCAATCGTTGCCAAATCAACGTGCCTACCTCTAGAAAAATGAATATGTACGCGGAGTGCTTCCCCAACCGCTGCTTGATCAAGCTGCAGCCGAAGATGAGGAAGCGACATTAAGACCAACCGCGGAAAGCAGGCACCTTCTGAGAAATGATCACGATTTCAGGATAAGAAGTAACATTAACATGCAAGTTCCTCTTAAGCCCCAAGATCCGGCTGAAATGGATGCCTCCCTTCGTGGAGAAATCTCAAATCGAAGGCTCAAACCTACGATGAATCAAAGGACCAAGAGACGCTTACATCAACTGAACAAGTAGATTGAATGGGCAAGACAGAATGCGTACCGTGTTCAATGTGTGATTGACTACATAACATCTGGTAGACCGTTCACGGAAAGGGTTCGCAAGTTCGCCCAAGAACTGAGGATCTTAAATCACACACTAAACAATTCAAAGCTGCTGATAATCAAGCAGCATGTTGTTGACAAAATATGGCTGTTATCTGACGCAAGGAGGACATTACAGAAGAGGGAGAGATGGATCAGGGCGAATCAACAGTTTCTCTCTGACCC
>CAKNWT010316608.1:4974-19417 GCA_932066315.1 Andricus coriarius
CCCCGACAGCCTTCCTGACGACAAAAGTCAACTACATCTTGCCTTATGCTTCACTCCTTATGTCAATAAGGATATTTCCGTTCCTCATTTGCCTTACGCCCTTAATTTTCACACCAAAAATTTCAGGCTTCAACTTGTTGTCAGTCTTTGCGACTGCAGACCCTTCTCCGTCGATCCGAGTTCTGAGCCTCTTGGTTGTCAGTTTTGACGTGTTAGCCTCCGCAGGGCTCAGGGTAGGCTCTCTCGTTCTTTTCCGAAAGAACGGTGTAGAAGTCATCTCGACTTGGCCGTCTGCGGTGCACTACTGTCTGGGTTTAATGAATACATATGACTTATTATTCAGATATTGCAAAATAAAATGTACATTTTTGTCTTTATTATTATTTGAATATTTATTATTTTATTCCTTCTTTTGCACTATTCTTCATTAGCAGTAATTCATGGCTAAAAATATAAATATCGGTGATAGAAGGCTGGCTAACGGACTTAACTTATCATTTTAGACCACAAAAGAGTGAAACAAAGGAAATTTCGATTAGAAAATCCGTTCGACAGTTGTCGCGTCGCGTTGCGTCATCAGACTACAGACAGACAGATATGTTCATAAAAGCTGTTTTATTCTGACTCAGAGAGTCTCAAAACGTCGAGTATTGACGGAAACTAGATAGATCCAAATTCACATGAATCTAACACCTTCCATCTTAAATGATGAGAATGTAAAAATCTACCCATTGCGTGGACTCATTCTGAAACTTGTACTGTCCGGTAATTAATCCTCGACACATTATGTAGTTGACACATTCTTGAAATAAAAACGAACTTCATTTAATTTTAAGTCCAGTCATATATACATATATATAAGATATCCCTGTTCACAAATTTTAATGTGATAAAGAAAATCTTATGTTAAATCAATTTTTAATATTTCCCACGTCCTAGTTTAAAAATACCTTCAAATCGAAAAGTTTAATGCTTTTAATACTAAATATTTCAATTTTTTAAAATATAAAATATAGCAAAGACTTTTGCTGTTTCCCGCCAGGCCCCGAAATCGCATTCCCCTTCGCAGTATGTAAAGAAAATAATATGTTAACCAAGTGGAAAACTAGTCCATTCCCAACTCGAATGATTACCGCGCTCGTTTCGATCGCGCGGCAAATTCGTGCTCGTTGGATATCTCCTAGATTTCCTACTCGGTTAACAATGAACTATTTTTCAATGTAACATATTAAAGAATACTACACATTTATATACACTTATGATGAATTTATTCCAATATCTCGGCAGTACGAATGTTTTGTAGCCCGAAATCCTTATGGAACCTACTGTTTAGAGAATCCGTATCCAATATTGGTTCAATTAGGTTGTCATTAATGCGTATTTTGACTCTTCCATAGTTATTATTAAGATCTGCTCTAGGAGCCATAAGTGGACACAAATATCCCATTCTGAGTATACCAAGAATATAATTCTCATCTGTTCCTACATGGTAAAAGCCTGCTCGCAAAGGGAAAGTTGTATGTGGATCAAAGAAACTTTCGTAATGATGAACATTAAGTTGAAGGGGAGCAGGATGAATTGCACTTGATTTATGTGGCCAAATTAATTCTGCGAAAAGAAAAAATCAGCAGGAAATTAGTTAGGTAATTAACTTTTAAGTTAATTTAATAGACCATAGTTTTTATCTTACAACAATAAAATTTAATTGATACATTAGGATTAGTGAAGGAAAATAAAAATCAGTACAAGAGGATAAGGGCAAGCTCCCTCATGTAGAAGAGAATCGGCTATGGCGCCAGGCTTTGAAAGAAGTGTCCTATAAATTATAATTTAAATGTGATTTTGATGTTTGTATTTTCAAGTGTGAGACTTTACCTGGATAATACAATAGCTATTCAATTGCAAGGTCGCTGGTCTAATGAAGGTAATAAGAATAATATAGTAGATTCATAACTATATAATACAGGTGAGCACAAATTAATAAGATAGATTGAAATACAAAGATGAAACTACTAGTTCGTAAATGATTCATAATAATATGAAAAGTAAAGTAAAATATGTGGCAAAACCCAGTTAAAACCTCTTAAGTTATGTTTATATGCGCGCGGGAAGCCCCGATGGAGCACCCCTGGCGCTCAAACTATAAAGCCTATTGTGTCACACATTTTTATGTGATCTTCTGCACATGATGACTTTGTGAAGGTCTTCGCTTAGGTTTATTGCTAGAGAGATTGATCAGGGACCTGGGTCGGAGCAGTGTTGTGAAAGGGACTTTTTATTGAAATAAGGAAGACGGGAATTATTGATTTATCTAAAAATCTACCCCGCCCCCCTATTTGCTCTTAGTAGTTAAGTTTAGACCTCTTGATAAAGCCAAGTATGTCAACCACTGATCGCTTTATAACTTCCTCAGGTCGTATGAACGGGCCCCCAGGGTTTATTGCCTGAGCCTGGCTAATGCCAAGCCCTGGCATAAGACATGCAGGGATGTTTCATGATCCCTGCTCTCTGAGCATCTGAACCACTGTCCTTATGTCTTTCTTGGGTAAACCTAGGATTTACTTGACTCTGTACATCCTGTATGTATAGCCGAGGATGGTTTTCGCCTATCGGTAACCCTGGGTTTTTTCCCAGTATACTTGGTGCTTCTTCCGGATCCAGCTTTTGATGGCCATCCTGATGCAACAAGAGGCTAGTAACAGTACCGGTTCCGGTCCTATGTATTCACTTGCTGTGCCGCCCTTCGCCAACTGGCCCGCCTTTTCGTTGCCCTTGATCCCTATTTCCCAACTGCAGTTAAAATCGTTTGGCTGTCCGAGCAAATTATAATCTGCCTTCCAGTGGCGTTTTCTTCTAATAATGTCTCCGCACAGCGAAGGACGGCCAGGATCTCCATCTGGAAAACGGTGGCATGCTGTCCAAGCGGGATCCCTATCCCCTTCCTTCCCACGCTATCATAAATTTCTGCACCTGACTCTCATACTCATTAGGAGCCGTCTCTGAAACATTTTTCTCCTTGAAGGAGCGGATTAGCATTTGCTTTCTACATATTCCTGCTGCGGATTTAGACGCGGAAAGTCTTGGTGAAGTTAAAGGATTGTATTATTTTATCTTGATTCAGTTCTAGAATTTGCAGTGTGTTGATGGATGTTGGGAGCCTAGTGTACTTAGTCTTCCAAATCCATCTATATGCTCTTGGCAGGCGAGGCGGTCCATTGCGTGAGCCGCCTGGCAGTTATTGCAGCGTGTAAGGGTTCGTTACAGAGTATGAATCTTATCGCCGTTGTGGGCGTAGTCCTGATTGCTCTTTTCACACCCCTAAACGCTAGCGTTTGTAATCGTCGCAGCCTGTCATGCATCGTTTTAAGTTTCACCTGCGGCCACTAGACCACGGCCTTGGTTTAACGACAGCAGAGTAGAGCCATGACCCCTTGTCAAACGAAAGGCTTTTCTGTACATCCAAAGCGTCATGAAAAACTTCCTACATTGAGTCTCGAGGTGCTTCGCCCAATTCAGATTGCTATCTAGGATTACTCTCAGATACTTAACCGAATCTAAAAACGTCAGCCTCCCGCCGCAAAATACAGGAACGTCAGCTTTCGTCACTTTGTAATTTCTCGTGAAAATAACCAGGCTGGTATTTTCCAGACTTACCGAGAGCCCTAAGCTGTCGACCAGAGCTCTACAATGCGCAGCCCCAACCTTGTAAGACCCATTAACGTTTCCAGATGAATCCTGCTGACTAAGATTACAAAGTCATCCACGTAGCCTTAGGTGTAATATCCGTCTTTATTTAGCCTACGAAGGAGGCCGCCCATGCCCCATTTTGCACACAGCCGTGGCGCTATTCCCCTGACTAGGCCTTCGCCCCATCTGGTTTCAAGTCTCATCCGGCGTAGCATGCTTGCTATCCAGCTTACTAGCCTGTCTGGCACGCCATACCTTCAAGCCTCTCGACAGTTGACTACTGGAGAGGTATTGCTGAAGGCACCCTACCCTCTATACCCAAGAAAGCGCCCACATCATACCTTCCCTGTTCCAGCTGCTGCTCCAATTTTGCCACAACAGCATTGCACCGCAGTTACTACAGAACAGCCTGCCTGTAAAACGTCCTGCCATCTGAAGGATGATGGACCAGGTTTCAGAATGAAGGCCACTGTGCCATCCTCCCATTTCGATGGTACCTGTATTGGCGCAATGCTTGGCTCAAAATAGTTTCGTCAGTGCGGGGACGCCATCCGCCCCTGGTGATTTAAAGGGGCACATTTCATTATCTTGAAATCAATTACCTTGGTGGCGAAATGCCAGTCGGCCCTTTCCCTCTCTTGGCCCCAGCCTCCCACCTCTCGGTCGGTTTGAGTTCGCTGAAACCCCGGGAAGTTGACTTCCATCAGTTGATTCAGCGCAGCTTCTTTGTCTTCGGCAAACTCACCATCATTGAGCCTTAGGAGCCCGAGGCGAACTTCTGGATTTTTCGCCAGATCGCTGTGTCCGGAATGTTCTTTGCTTCTTTGCAGAAGCCCCTTCAATCCTCCTGATTATAAATTATCATATTTTTATTTGATTCATACTAAGCCGTCTTTTAGATATCCCAGTCTGAAGGCAACTTAGTTCTGTTTGCCCTGCTGCACACCGCTCTAGTCTTTTTACGGAGTGTCTACAGGTGGGTTTTCCACCATTCTGCTCCTTTTCTAGACTTAATTGTACAAGATATATTTGTGGTCCGAGAGAGAATCTTCATCAGAGACTCTCCAGTCCACTATCGTGCTCGGCAGTTCTTTCGAGCATAGAGTCAAATCGAGAACCTCACTCCTATTTTTAATCTGGAATGTGGGAGTATCACCATGATTAAGACTCTCCAGGTCAGTGCCCGTGTCACATCCCAAAAGCAAGGGAATCCTGTTCTCCTGGCAGCGCTGAATTAGAGCCTCCACCTCTCTGGACACCTTGTTCACCGACAGGTACCAAAGGCGCGAAAATTCAAACCAGGTATTGATCAATAATATTATAAATCGTATTTATTGAGTTTATTTTATATTTACTTTTTTATCCTGAACTGACAAATCTTGAAATTTAATTTATGAAACAAATAAGGCATAAAAAAAGTGTAGAAAAAGGTTTTTTTTTGGATTCGCATGTTCAGTAACTGAAGAATACAGGCAAATCTAGAATTTTTCGAGGGGATGTGCATTGATTATTCTCCTGACTACAACCTCGAATCGAGCATGAGAATCCTTTTGGGCGGGATTCACCAGTAGTCGGTGATAGTCTGGTAGCAGCAGAGATGAGGTAGTAGTCTCAGCTATGGTTCGGATATCCTTCCCCCCTTGAAAACGCGCCATTGCATGCACGTGAAGCAGGCGTAATATGGCCGCTTCCAGTCCAGTGACGTTCGCATATTCGCACTCCGCCGCGGGGCCGATATGAAACTTTACGCCCGCCACATGAAACTTTACGCCCGCTACATGATACTTTACGCCCACTCGCATAAACTGCACCACGCAAGTGAGAATATAGAGGAAATCATTTTTATTTTAAAAAAAATTGTATCGCTGGACCCCACAGTCTCCCTTCTGCAAAGTACGCTATTTCGTCCTTTCACTTCTAATCTAAAATTGTCAAGTACACAAAATATTCTCTATCTGCTTCACATGCTTGTTTCCAAGGAGGGTAGGACAAAAAGTATCGTGTGTATCAAGGGCCTACGGCTATTTTGCTTCGTGTGACTGCCGCCTTTGCTTCGCTCGTGCGGCAAGTTCACACTCGTAAAAAAGCTTTCTTTACGCCATCGATACACAATGTACTACTATAAGCCAAAGTAATTTGCCAAGCCAAAGAAAATAAAAAAAGACTGTACATAGTTTCGATGTAATTGTTCAGAAATTATTTAATTTACTTCAACATTTTTCTCCATGAAAAGGTAACCTAAGTTAAGAATGTTTTCTTTAATTTTTAGTTTATTTAAAGTCAAAGATAAATCCTGATAATTCATAATTCGTTCCTAATTGGTGTCTACTATGTGTTTTGTTTAAAATTCAAATTTCAATATAGCTGTATAAAATTTCAAATTCAGTACTGACTCAAATTTATAATAAATTAAATTTAATCAATTAAAAAAAGTTGTTCCTAAAAAAACACTCACTATATAATTCAGGACATATTTAATTGTAGAAATAAACTAGAAAAATATACAGGATTGTAAGTCTGTGAGAAAAGTGAACAATATTAAAATTACGAGATTTACAAGACAAGTAACTTTTAAGGGGTCATTCTACTATCTCACTTTTGAAAAATCGATTTTGTTTGCATTTTTCGACAGGTTATATATTTAGAAATATCATATCAAAATTTGACACAAAACCTCGGAGTCTTTCTATACTTTTAAGAGCTTGGAGCAAAAGCGCATAGAGAGCAGAGCGCTTGAGTAGAGCATCCGAATGCTGTTGCTTATGTTTCAGGGGTGGCAATTGTTTTCGATGCATATCCGGAATTATTGATGCTTATTCTTAAATGTTTATATGTGAAGAAAATATTGCACTTATAAGTATTAATACGGAGCACGGATCGCTGATTATGTGTGAGTAACTTTTTCTCACAATTTTTATGTTCCGAAAACCTTCAACGCATTTTTCTCGAAACAACGTTTATGCGCTCTGCGTGCACGATTTCTCAAAAAGTTTTCAAACGATTACTTTCAAATTTTCTACGTTCATGCTAAACGTAAATATATAAAGTGTGACGAAGCGGTTTTTGAAATTTTTAATTTTATCGTAGTCAAATTAGCAAAAAAATACGATTATTTGAAATTTTTTCTATAAGCTATCGCCATTTAGTTATTTTGCAAAATAAAAAAATCCGCTTCACTAGTTTACTTTATTCTAGGTTATTATATTTTATTCTGAAAATATATTTTCACCCGAACACGGAGGACAACTATTTTGAAAATATATTTTTATAATAAGTTGTGAGGTGTCCTTTCTTAACAGAATTTTGAGTCCCAAGTAAAATTTAAAAAATATACTAAATTTGATTGTTTATTATTTCAGGCCTCTTGGACCTCAAGCTTTCATTTTCTTGTGTGCCTGTTTTAGTGAGAATATTTAATGCAGTATAAAAAATTAATAAATGAATTAACTTTTTATACATAAATTAATTATATTTAATCTTATTAGTTAATAAAAGAAATAAACCCCACTGTACGTTGCCATAAGAAAAAACAGTTATTTTAATTTGAACGATTTCAAAAATCGCTACTAATTAGTTTAGGCGCGTTCATTATGGTGTATCTTCAATTGAGATCATTCCATGAACTCTGTGTTTCCTTATAGAGGATTGTTTTGTATTTATTACTGATTTAAGTATAAGTATAGTGATAAAGAAATAAGACTTTGACAAGAACGCAACCCAGGCAGACAATCTCTGGCAGACAGCTGTCTCTATCGTTCCAGACGACTTTATTATATTTACGTACCCGTGAAATCACTGGAACATTTGTTGAAATAACTTCTAGGCAAAGAATATATCAGCTTCATTTAAATTAATACGAATCTGAACAAGCTTATCAAAACATTTCTTAGTGAATAACCACTTATTTAAATATTAATTACTTAAAAGTAATATATATTAAATTTCAGGATTTTCTATTCTCTATAATTCAATACTGTATGAGGGTTTGGAAAGGGGATTTTTGTTTCAAAAAGGAATCTAAGGGGTTAAAAGGGGGATTTCGGATTGCGAAAGGCATCTAACGAAATGAGAAAAGGGGGTTTTGGATTTCCAAAGAAGTGCAAGGGGTTTAGGAGGAGGATTTCAGATTATAAAAGAAGTCTCAGGGAATATAAAAAGGGATTTTGGATTGCAGAAGGGGTCTGAGGGGACGAGAGAGACGATTCTGACTGCAAAGGGCGTCTAAGAGGTAAGAAAGAGGATTTTGGATTGTACAAGTAGTCTGAGAGAATAGAAAAGGCGATTTTGGATTCTAAAAGAGGTCTGAGGAAATTGAAATGAGGATTTTGGATTGTAAAAAGAATCTGAGCGGAAGGAAAAGCGGATTTTAAATTTCAAAGGGAGGATAAGGGGTTGTAAAGGGGATTTTTGTTTTCAAAAGAAGTCTAAGGGGCTAGAAAGGCGATTTTGTATTGTAAAAGGAGTATCAGGAAATATAAAAAAGGATTTTGGATAGTAAAAGGGGTTTGAGGGGATAAAAAAGGCGATTTTGGATCCCAAAAAGCGACGAAGGTGTTGGAAAGGGGTTTTTGGGTTGTGAAAGGAGTCTGCGGGAATAGCAAAGGCGATTTTGAATTCTAAAAGGAGTTTAAAGGGGATGGAAGAGGGGATTTTGGATTGAAAAATGAGTCTAAAGGGTTTTAAAAACTATTTTGTATTGTAAAAGGAGTCTGATGGCGTAGAAAAGGGGATTATGGATTGCAAAAGGAGTTTGAGGGGACGAAAAAAGATATTTTAGATTTAAAAATGAGTATCAGGAGTTGAAAAGATGTTCTTTGTTTCCAAAAGGATTTTATGGGATTGGAAAGAGGATTTTGTATTGTAAAAGTACTCTGAGGAAATAGGAAAGGGTATTGGGGATTACAAAAGAAGTCTTATGGGATGAAAAAGGAAATTTTTGATTGCAAAAGAAGTCTAACTTGGTTGGAATAGGGATTTAAGAATTGTAAAAGAAGTCTGAGGAGATGGAAAAGAGGATTTTATATTTCAGAAGGATTGAAAAGGGGATTTTTGTTTCCAGAAAGAGTTTAAGGGGTTGTATAGGGGATTTTGTATTGTAAAAGGAGTCTCAGAAATTATAAAAAGGAATTTTGGATTTCAAAAGGCGTCTAAGTTGAGGAAAAAGGCGATTTTGGATTGCAAAGTGTATCTAAGGGGTTGGAAATGGGATTTTTGATTGTAAAAGGAGTTCGAGGGAATGAAAAAGGTGAGTTTGGCCTGTAAGAAGAGTCTGAGGGGATGAAAAGGGAGATTTTGAATTGTTAAAGGAAACTGAGAGGATGGAAAATGTGATCTGAGATTTCACAAGGAGTATGAGGGGTTGAAAAGGGGATTTTTGTTTCCAAAAGGAGTCCAGGGGGTTCCAACCCCCTATCCAACCGGTTGGATAGGGTATTTTTTATTGTAAAAGAAGACTCAGGGAATATAAAAAGGAATTTTTGGTTATAAAAGGCGTCTAAGGAGATCAAAAAGGCAATTTTTGATTTCAAAGGGCGTCTGAGCGGTTGGAAAGGAATTTTGGATTGTAAAAGGAGTTTGAGGGAATGAAAAAGGGAATTTTGGGTTGGAAAAGGAGTCTGAGGGGATGGAAAAGGGCATTTTGGATTGCAAAAGGAGTCCAAAGGGTTTTAAAAGGGATTTTGTATTGTAAAAGGATTCTGAGGGTATAGAAAAGGAGATTTTTTATTACAAAAGGAGTCTGAGGTGATGAAAAGTGGATTTTCTTAAAAAGGATTTAATTCATTCAAATCTACGAAATAAATTTTGTTCAAATATAATCAAAATTTCAACAAAAAAATTTTATTCTAAAAGGGTTCTAGAACAAAGTATAATATCGAAAAGAAAAGGTTTTTTTAATCTAATGCGATTTCAAACTTAATTAATTATTAGCATTATTTAAGTCTACAATAGCTTCAAATTTTATGACTCTAGTTCAACTTGTTTTTGAGTTATTACAGTGAGAAAAATGGATTATACGAACTGGATAATATAACTAAAGAATAATAAACCGTAGAGAAAAGTATATTATCGCGTACAATCTATAATATTTTTCTAAAATATAAAGATGTTACCAAATATAATCTCTAGATGTTAAATTCTTATAATTTTTAGGTATTAAATTGTAACATCTCAGATTTTAAAATATCCAGGCGTCTGTGTAGTCTCAGATGGCACTTCGCATCGTGGCGCCTGTCATATGCATTGAAACAAGTGATAAAATTAAGTTATAAAATCATTATTAGTGCTAAATCACATGTGATTTAGATTTAGAAAATGGTTAAGTTTATATTTCTTTTCATTACACATCACTGCCACTTGTACAAGTACAGAAACGTAGCCTCCTTTACTTTCGTTTTTGTAGTCTTATGATAACTACTTTCCTGCTTATTGTGTGTTTAAAAAATTGAAATTTCTCTCCAGTTCTAATTCCGAGCTCGACTATCAAAATTTTGTATAAGTTTACAAAAACGTTTGCACAAATTATTATATATGTTTGAGGTTATCTAATGGACCAGGATTCTAATATGGATATTAGATTTTAAAATCTTGGATTATAGATTTTATTATCTCAGATTATAGAGTTTTATAATCCAAGATATTATCCTGTAATATCTATTTCTTGATATCAATAGATTGTAGTTCTAATAATCTGGATCGCTGTCCTATAGTTAATAGTCCAAGATTATATCCGGTAACATATTTTTTATTACCGGGTATAATCCATTTTTCTCAGTGTATGAGTATTGTTGACACACACACTAACATACACGGACATTTTTTGAAAACATTATTTTTGGACTCTTGTGGTATAATTACGTCAAGATATGCCTAAAAATGTTTAAGGAAATAAATATACAGTAATTAAAAATTCACTTTAAGTTATACTTATTATTATATTTACCAGTAGGATTAGGAAAAACCACTAAGATGAAGCACAAAAAATCAATTATGTACCTCATTTTCTGATGAAGAAGTTGGATATGAGTGTAACTAATGAATATTCTTTGTCCTTCAGTAATATCATACTGGTTTCTATCTCTGTTTATTCAACACTGTAGTCGTAAAATTACTTCTGATTTATAATGTTATATGTACAATTCAGACGGACTAAAATTACTTAATACGCAATGGAAAGATCAGTATTTGTTGGAAAACATGATACCTTTAATTTTTCCAGTAAAAGAAAATTACATATATCATAATATACGATGCATTGTTAGAAAAAAATAGAAGCGACAAGTGCCTGGCAGGAAGCATTATGTAAACTTCCGGAATACTCTGCTTTTTTTATTTTATCACCACTGCTAACAAAAATAAATGCCTTATCATAAAAAGTTTCATATTTTATCGTTAAAGGTCTATAAACTACGTTACCAATTTTAGGCTATTTTTGACCCGAAGTTTTTATTCTACACATAATTGTGCAGTTTGCTGTACGACTTAGAGAGGAATCAAAGCAAATTACTAGCAATTATTTAAATGTTTTAATATTATAAATTAAAAAAAAAATGGGTAATTTCCGGTAAATTTATATATTGACCGAAAATTCCTGGTCATTTATAGGTAATTTTATGGTAATTAATCAGCAATTCATGTTAACTTATCTTTTTGAGTTTATCCAATGAGTATTCACTACTGACAATCGCCAGAAACGAGGTTATGATTCCGGAAACCCTGGTAAGTAATTTTGAATCGAAATTCACAAGCGCGACAGCTAAAAAAGTTATTTTGCTCAAAAAGCGCACGCGCAGCAGCTAAAATAAGTCTATTTATAACTGTCTTTTTCTTACTGCTGCGGAATAAGCCACTTCTCGCACGCTTCTCATGTCTGGAAAAGCGAACATTATGTGCATGCGTTACAAATTGTACATATTATTATACATTCGCCAATAGAATTAAGGAAAACCACAAAAGTGCTTCAATATAACAGACTGTGCGAGAATAATATTGGTGCATGTGCAATTTGAAACACATCTTTTTTGCGAATCCATACAGTGGGCGCACGCGTACTTTAGGGATAAGTGACTTTGCACATCGGCGAAATAAAAATATTCTTAAAAATTCTTTAAAAGAAAACTTACACAAATTTGGCTAAAAACCACCAAGAGGCATCAGGCTCTACTTCTCCTTTCTCTACTCCCTTCCCCTCACATTTCTTACCTAAACTCCCTTCTCCCACTTCCCAATCCCTCACATCCCACACTTCCAATCCCATCACTTTCCTTACTTCTCCTTCCTCTACTGCCCCTAATTCCTTTCCCATACTTCTCCTTCCCTACCCTTCCATTACTTCTCCCGCATCTACTTTCCATCTCCTCAATTTCCCTACATTCATTCCCCACGTATCCCACCCCCTTACTTCCTCACCATTCTTCACTTCTCTTACTTCTGCCTCCTCTACATACCAACCCCTCACATTCTTCACATCTCTCACTTCTAGTTTCTATTCCCTCACTTTCTTTACTTCTCCTTTCTCTACATATCCTTTCTCTACTTCCCACCCTTCACATCCCTCACCTACACTGTTCTTTACTTGTAAAATTTTTTTCTATCTTAAATTTTTTTAATTTTTACCTTAGTAGGAAATTAAACATATGCGAACGCCACTAGGAATAAGAAAAAAATATATATATATATACCTATATTCGAATATAAAATATATATTCGAAGGTTGGAACATGTGCCAAACGGAGGGTTAAATAACTTTCTCGGACGGGTGTTGCAAAAAATAGCATGAGATACACATGCATGCAAGTAATTGCTACTTCTATGATTGCAGCATTTTCTTTCAACTCTTTGCACTTATCTACATTTAACCTCCGAGTCTTGTTTTGAGAGATGATATTAAGATCGATACTGTATCTATTATCACTATACTATATTATCCTATACGTAACTCGATACGAACCATCAGGGCCACTTTCATGTGGACGGCCACATATATTTTCTTGTTATTACATTTCACATATATCAAACAGTTTTAAAAAAATTCAGTTAATGATCCATGAAACTTTGTTCGGTCTAGCTGAAGCCCGATCCAAACATTCGGCGTTTGCCGAATGCCAAGCGAAAGTTCGCCGAATGCCGAGTAGTGTGGATGGGTCCACTCTAGGCATGCGAGTTAGTGAAATTTGGGACGGTATCCACACATTCGGCCCAATTGGGCAAACAGTTTTGGTGTGTATAAGTAGATATTTATTTCGTTATAATTTGTTAATGTAATAACTTTGTATCGTTTTATGAAGCCTTAGCTTTGTAAAGAAGTAAAGGAGAATTGTATTTTAATGCGATTTAATTTTTACAATTTAATACTTACTTAATATTTACGTTAATATTTTTTTGTAGCTATGTCCCAAAAATAAAAAAACAGCCGCATTAACTATAATTTCAGAATTATTTTTCATGCTGCTTAGAGATGCATTCCGGTAAGATCGGGTAAGATTCTGGATAAAATTTAAAATTTGACATCTCGCGTAAATATAAAAAATAATGTATCAGAATTTGGGAAATATGGAAGTGGAATCACATGAAAATAAACAAAAAGGCCAAAAAAGAGCATTGGAAGCTTCGTGGTCATCAAAATGATAATTTAATATACACTGAAGTAAAATAATTTTACAAAAACTAATCACTTCTTTTATGACACCATTAGGTTAAAAAAGTGTAAACAAAATTAAGATTCTTAGAACAGAAAATCTAAAGAAATGTATTCGAATATAAATCAAATTCATACGAAAAATATAACGAATTTTTGGAAAGATAATACGCACTTTCTATGGTTACGGTATTTTTCGTAACTCTAACCCCTTTTCCAGCTAATTCAGGACTAACGTTACGGAAAATTCGGTAACCATAGACAGTGCTAAAATAATAAGGTAAACGTACCAGTAATCTTAAAGTCAATTTGCTTTCTTTTATTTAATTCAAATGCATAAAAATGTTATTCGCTTCTATAAAATGCTAAAAATAAATTGTTTTTATTATTAAATGTTACTTTTAGCATATTTTTATATGCTTTTTCTGCTACGAATAAGTTTATTACTAAAATGAATTCCATTTCTATCTAAAAAGATTTTATATTTCTTTTCTTGTTTTAGTGGTTATGATAAATTGGGCTAGTTCCTTCATATTTTCTACCCTTTGGAGTTTTAAATTTGTTTAAAATTTTCTAACCTACGGTTTTATTGATGAGTTGCTTGGATTTTGTAAAATTATTATACTTAATTACTTGATTTAGTATCTAATCGTTAATTTGATGAGCTCGAAATTTACGATGGTTCTTTTCGGCCTTCCTATTCGTCGTGAATCCATTTCTATAATGTTCAAATTCTGCTACCTTAGTTTTTTAGATTTGCGCGAAACGTCAATCTCAAAATATAAACATTATCGAGAATCTTGCCCGATTTTGCTTGCATATTGATGTCGGGACGGGATGAGATTAAACAATTGAAAACCAAAAGTTCTCGACAACAAAATTATCTCGAATACGGGCAATATCAGGCGAGATCCAAGAAATTCTCGTCTCGGCGTGCATCTCTAATGCTGCCTCCTATACTTGACTACTGTTGATTACGACTGAAGAGCAGATATTCACCGTTTCCAAAACTGCTCGGCATTCGGCAATGTGCGCATGTCTGGAAACCTGTGAAGAGTAAAAAAAATTGTTTAAAATGATACCGAAATCAACATCATTTTGATATGCAACAAAAATGATACC
>CAKNWT010316609.1:10601-24097 GCA_932066315.1 Andricus coriarius
ACGGATGATTTCGGACACACTCTACCAGTTTCCCAAGTGAAAAAATTACCACTTATTGCTATTTTTGGCAAGCAGATAACTAATTTATCAACTTTACCTAGAAAATATAATTTTCGAATATTCTCGTGAACATATTCGTAGTCAACGCTTTAACGTACGTTAGTATATGTGGTTTAAACCCGGACGCCTTTGATCAGGCTACTGGATGCGTCCTTGAGTTGTGGATAGCGGGACACTGCACTGAATGTTTCTGCTGAATACGGTTATGCGACTAAGTAGGCAGTCGCAAAAATGGTCCAGGGATGGTTTTGAAGAAAAAACCCCTAAGCCAATTCGTGATCAAATGTAACCAAGGATGCATGGCACCAGTGAGTTATTTGTGTGAAGGAGAATTCGATGTTTTTGAGGATATGCCACAAATCGGAGGTGAAAAAGAATACGGAAATCGCAGACCAGACCAACAAAGAAACTGAGGGGTTTTACCGGTGGAGCGGCGACCTCAACCTCAATAACGAGGATGAAAGAGTGAAACTTGCACTCAATCGCACAAAGATGAAGGAGAGCCTCAGATGACGCCTTGATTTTGACGATAAGGGTGTTTGGCTGCATCTTTGTCTTTATATTCTTGAGGATCTCGGTGTAACTGGAACCTTCAGCTGGTTTTATCAAAACAGCTTCGATACGAGCGCTCCGGAGGCTATCCTTTTTATTTGTTCGATTGAGAGATACGTACACGAGCACGTTCCACGCATCGTAGTCGAGATCCTGGACTTCGACATAACGACGGACCATGAAGAGGTGAAGATCGCTGTAAGGAGGCACTTCGGTGAAATGACAGGTGACCTAAAAGTGAACCTCATGAAGATGCCTTCAAGGAAACACCTCTAGGTGCTGCAGGAGGAGCGCTAAGAGGGACATAGGGATGCGGATTGCGCCAGCACGCCGCTACAACGAAAGGAGAATCGCGGACTGACCATCTGTTGATGACGACGATTCTCGACGTTTAAAGAGGCTGCCTGGTCAAGGAAGCCTCAAAAACGACAGCGGTAACCAATCAAGACCAAACGTGATGTCCAAGGCCGACAAGCCCGTTGCGCGACACTGTCATGCTGCTAAGGACAATGCGTACATCTTGATTGGGTCGGAGAGTAGAAAAGGGCTAGGTTGACGCAGACAGCAAGGCGCTGCAGCACGACTTAACGAGCCCGTAGGCAGTAATATCGACTGATATTTTACTTTTGCATTAGAAAGAACATTTTCCAAAAGGTTTTATTTTAAACCATTTACTCCAGAATTAAAAAAAAGTCATCAGAGTAAACAATTACGAAACAGTTTTTTATTATAATAGAATATAGGTTAAGTATTGTCTTGCGCAAAAATATGGAGAATTTGAATTTTTTCTTCCAGAAAGTTTTGCCGGATTTTAATGTTATCTTCCGGCATATTTAATAATCAACTCGCGCTTGAATTCTAAAAAATTCCGAAAAATTCAAGAATAATTCCAAATTTAAAAAAAATTCTTCTCCAGTAAATTATGACAAAATATAAATTGAAAGGGTGATCTTTGTGAGTGACATGTGTCCGTTATCTGACGTTATATTTTATTTTGTTTTTCGAATTAGACCAATTTATAAGAATAAATGTATAAAGGTCGTAGTGATTGATGGCCTTTAGTCTTTGTAAAATTCATATAATATATTTAAGAATTGAAGTACAGTCAATGCATTTCACTGTGCAACCATAGCCTCATCAGGACCATAACAAATAATGGAGCATGTCGTGAATATGTATACATGTATGGTTTATTATCGATGAATAGATCTAAGTTGATTGTTGAATCCATGTATGTCTTCAGTGCGTTTGTGATTCAAGTTCTCTGTAATCCGTTGCATTTTTGGGCCAGTTATGAATCATTTGTTTTTCGAATTAGACCAATTTATAAGAAGAAATGTATAAAGGTGGTAGTGATTGATGGCCTTTGGCCTTTGTAAAATTCATATAATATATTTAAGAACTGAAGTATAGTCAATGCATTTCACTGTGGAACAACAGCCTCATCAGGACTACACAAATAATGGAGCATGTCACGAATACGTATGCATACATGGTCTATTATAGATGAATAGATCTAAGTTGATTGTAATTTGTTTTTCGAATCAGACCAATTTATAAGAATATAATATATTTAAGAATTGAAGTACGCAACGGATTAGGGAGAACGTGAATCACCAACACACTGAACACATACATGGATTCTACAATCAACTTAGATCTATTCATCGATAATCGACCATATATATATATACATATTCATGACATGCTCCATTATTTGTCATAGTCCTGATGAGGCTGAGGTTCCACAGTGAAATGCATTGACTGTACTTCAATTCTTAAATATATTATATGAATTTTACTAAGACCAAAGGCTACGGAAACTTGGAAAAGGCGAAGAATGTCACCGAACTCGCACTTGAATTCTAAAGAATTTTGAAGAATTTATGGTGAATTTCTAAGAATTCAAGGTTAATTCCAAAAAGTTAAAAAATGCTATTAAGTACCTAACCTAATTTCGTCAACGAGAGTTCTTTTTCGCTTACTCCGGTGCTTCGGTACTTTTTCTTCCGGAAAGAGGGTTCGGAGTTGACCCGGATAGGAATGCGATAATCCCTTTTTGCTCTTCTGCACATAATTTTGCGATTCCTGTTGACGAATTCAGGTAAGATACTTCTCTCCCCAGAAGAGAAAAATATGCCGCAAGAGAAAATTAGAATGCAGCAAAATATGCCGCAAGAGAATACACAACGTGGAATATAAATTATTATTGAACAGAGAACAATCATGAAAAGAGTTACTTCTCCTATTAGTACATTGGTCAGAATTCAACCGGAATGTAATGGGTTCTACCCATACGCGTTAATGTATCGTGCGGCTAGAATAACAAGATATCACAGCCCCATCGAAATAAAACTGCTCACTGCGGTGCGCATTATGTATTGTACTCTCCAAGTTTATGCGGCGAGTGGGTAGCTGCAGTGGATCCTATTCAATGTATATATAGCTTTACTTATGCATGTATACATATATTCACACAAATACATTTACTATTGTAAACGATCTTCCCCTGCAGTTAACTCAAATTGCATTATGGGAGGGCTGGTTGCGTTGTCGAAGCCCATTTCGGGGTGGGCGTTTTGCGTGTCTAGAATGGAGGAACACCACCACACCACGAATATACTATCGTGCACATATGTATAATACCGGCTCGCCTGTAATCCGGTATATATTCCTACATAATGCCAGGGTCGCCCGCGGATCGCGACTATTTGTTTAATGGGGGCTATTGTGTTAGGTAGATATTGGGGTAACTCCACGAATTGAAATCAAATGACACGTGACGCCCTCGAATGCTTCCCATTTTATATTACTGTTTCATCCATAAGTAGACTTCATTCTAAGGTAATTTTAACTGACTGAAGATTGAACGGCGATTTTAATACTAATCACTGGAAATTAGTAAAAATATTCTGATTCAATTGGGTATTATGGCTACACGCATGCACTTCAAACACGTTAATAATAAAGACATGTGTAAATTAAATGATAGTAAACAAATAAATTTTATTACATTTATTGTTTTAGCATATATACCAAATCAAACAAGTATAGTCATATCATATCGAAGCGGAAGAAGAGATGAAAATGCTAATCGATTTCGAAGGAAGCAAGAAACTGTTTTGGAGATTGGCTTTAATCATTATGGAAGGAAGTAGGGGCACTTCGAAAGTATTGTCAATAGAACTATTTCAGGTATGCCAGGTGAATTACGTTAAAACGACATGGATTTAACAAGAGAACATTTCCGGGCAATGATTGTTTTATGCTTTTCGGTCCCAAAATGCATGGCAAATTTTGTTTTTATGCTAGAGGGCACCGACCCCCCTCCCCCATTTCATTCTAAATCTGAAAAAAGAAATTCCCCAATTTTTTTGGTTTTTGTTTGAATTTTGATTTTAACAGGTGCCGGTTTTGACTTGAAGTTTCCCATGTAAAATGCATGGGAAAAAATCAGTTTTTTGAGTTTTGGGAATCATTGTTTAGGGTTTGGAAAAATGTGATGGGAAACTGTATTCTCGCCTTGTTTTTACTTAAAATTATTTATATTGTTCTAGTGGAATGTTGAGCAATATTCGTTATTTATTTTCAATAATTTAAACAAATGGAATTGGTTTAAATAATTTTGGTCGAAAACTCGTTTTCTTTCCCTAAAAATTATTACTACAGTACACTCTCGGTAACTGCCAGTCTGACGGGGCTGTAGGAGAGTATAATTCCAAGAATTCGGCACTTATTGAGTACACCCACTCTGCTCCGTCGTATAAACACGCTGCGTTGGACCTGGCACTTTGAGACATGCGCAGAGATTCGCAGCCGCTTAAGTGGGGGACACAATGAAGTGTGCGTTAAAATACGTGTGGAGAAGTGGCAAAAAGTGGAACTTACGGAGCTTGCCTTTAGCGGGAGTGTACTGTATTGGCCTAGTGAAATATTTATTGACATTGGTTCACTGATTTTGAATTATTTAAACAAATGCAATTTGTTTAAATCATTTTTTTAAATTCTTCTTTTTTATATAAAATTATCAATATTTCTTGAGTGGAATATTTGTCCACATTTTTTGATTAATTTTTTATTGTTTAAACAAATTCTATTTGTTTCCACATTTTTTTGAAAATTTGTTTTTTTCTTTGAATAAAAATTATTACTGTTTGTCGTTGGGAATATTTAACAATATTCGTTAATTGATTTTTTAATTATATAAACAAATTCCGTTTGTCAACAAAAAATTTGTTCTCATCAAAAATTCGTCGAACTGGCAGTTTATCATCATTAAGTGACATAAATTTATTTGAAAATATTTTTCAATTGTTGAAACAAGAAATTATTCGTTATTTTCTACTAATAATCAAGGTTTTATTTAAATAAATTTTATATTTACATCTTATCTTCATTATTTAGTTAACCCTTATTTGTTTTCACCATTTTTTCGATTTTTTCCATTTGTTTGAATAATTGAAAATTAATTAACCAATGGTAATGAATATTTCACTAGGCCAATATAAATGATTTTAAGTTAAAAAATACGAGAATACAGTGCTCAAAAGCTCGATTTCATGAAGAATTGACATTTTTGGTTTTAAGGGTAGTTTTCAGGTACTCTTGGGGGTGTGTTAGGGGTGTCAAACCCATATGTTTGATCAATATTTCACTGGGTCAATAGTAATATTTTTTAGGAAAAGAAAACGAGTTTTCGACAAAAATTATTTAAGCAAATTCCATTTGTTTAAATTATTAAAAATAATTAATCAATATTGATAAATATTCCACTAGAAAAATATAAATAATTTTAAGAAAAAGCAAGAAGAGAATACAGTGCTCAGAAGGTCGATTTCATGAAGAATTTATTGTGCTAAGGGTTGTCAAACTTATATGTGTGATATTGTCTGATACATGAAATTCTTCGTTGCATAATTCTCAACAAGCCTCTATACTTTCCCGTCACATTTTTCCAAACCCAACAAAATTATTCCAAAAACAAACAAAAAAAGTACATGGGAAACTTCAAGTCAAAACCGGCAACCTGTTAAAATAAAAAAAATCTGCCCGCCGGGCGGGCACATCGTCATGGCGCGCTACGCGCGCGGCTCGCTTGTAACTTCTCTTTTGTTAAAGCTCCTTTGGCTTTAACGAACACATTCTCATCACGTTTCGCGTGCTTCGCACTCGATTTTGTTCAAAATCTGAACTTTTCTACATTATGTTCAACACTATTATATCAAATGTGTATCATATTTATTTCTGTATATCAAGTCGGTACTGTTTCTTCATATTTTGCAAAACAATGTACAAATTTTATTTTTCATGATCACTTCAATATTTGCTTTTTATTTTACCCTAATTTTTATTCTCAGTTACCCTGAAAAATCTATCATTTAAATAAATTTATATTATCAAAATTCATGATATGCGTTGATATTGAAACATACGTATTTTCATTGTCTTGTTTTTATAATTATAAAAAACGTGTGAATCATATACAAAAAATGTTGTTATCGTACATTTTATTGCAACTTGTGTCGTTTCTCCATAAATTTAATTTTTTTATTCTCAACGTTATTTTTTATGATTTAAACTGAAAATACGTATACTAGTGTAAAGTGGTTCGAAGCAAATTTCTAGATATAATTTAGGCGAAATATGTTGTTAAATAAAAAGTTATTATAGCTTGTGTCGTTTTTCCAAAAAGTACATTTTTAATTTTTGATGCATTTTAATAACAAGAGTTTATAACAAATTCGTATATTTTTTTTGGCTGAACAAATTTTGTCTTTACATTTGCTTTCGTCTCTTGTGTCGTTCTTCCAAAAATTTAATGTTTTTTTTTAATTCTTATTTTTTACGATTGAAAAGAAACTACTTGCCTTTTCTAAAAATTATAAATAACAAATTTGCACATCCTCTTTGAGTAAATAAGTTTGCCTATTATTTTTTTTCTTTCCCTGTGTCGTTTTCTAAAACATTAATTGTGTGGCGGTTTTTCAGATGAGCAACTTCTGTGTATTCATTTTTTCTCATAGCTTCTGTCGTTTGTCCAAACATTTGATTTTTTAATTTTGAATGTTATTTTTCACGAATAAAACAAAAACTACGCGTACTTTTAAAAAGTGATACATATAACACATTTGTATATCGTTTTTGCGTGCACAATTTTCGTCTATTCATCGTTCTTTCTATCTTGCATATTTTCACCGCAAAATGGAATTTTTGATTACTTGTGTGCCATCAAAATTTAAATGTTCGATTTTTCGAAAAAAATCAAAAAGTTGTTATGATAATCTTGTAGAGCTCTCAAGAAGAAAAGTTTTTCTCCTCGTGACTTTTTTTCATAACGTGCGTTGTTCGGCTTAAAATGTTAATTTTCATTTTTTTTTTTTTTTGATTTTGAAAATGCTATAACTCTGATAATTTTCTTTTCATCGAAAAATTTCATGTAGATAAATTGTTTGTCATTTTGAGTACTACTAAGAAACGTACATAGAGTTTTCAAATCTTGAAAAAGTGGTCTTAAAAATTTTCAAAATGTGCTCACTTTTTGAATTTTAATCCAAAATAGCTGGTCAACGAACTCGTTCTTTCTTTTTAGGCCTTCAAAAAGTGTGCCAAAACACAATCCAATCTGATCAAACTTTCGAAACTTATCGTACCTACACGATACTACAGACTGCAGACTACAGACTACAGACTACAGACAGACGGACAGGCAGACAGACACCTTCTTGAAAATATTTTTTTCTGGCTCAGAGGGCCTTAAAACGTTAAGATTTGATGATAACCGACTATGTCAAATTTTACATAAAACGAATACCATTTCATTAGGATCAGAATGCAAAAAAAAATAAAAATTAGGGAATTTCTTTTTTTGGTTTTGGAATGAAATGGGGGGATCGCTGCCCTCTAAAAAATGTATTTTTGAGCCACCCTATTTCTGCTTTTGGTGATGAAGTACCATCGAAAAGAATAATTGATCGCTGGTTGAATAAATTTAAATTTGGACGCACTAGTCTCAGTGACTAGTAAATGATTGAGATTGATCGACATGTAACATACGTTGAAATTCAGTCAATCGTGGGCATTGGTATGGACGCAGTTCATTCGATTCTGCATGATGATTTGTTTGTCAGAAATTGTGGGCACGTTGGTTCCCTCACAATTTATCGGACGATCAAAAAAAGGCTCATGTCAAATAATGCAAGGAAACGACTTAAATCCGGTTCATCAAATCTCGTTTATAACATCGTAAGTGGTGACGAATCATGCATATATGCATATTATACCGAGAAAGAAATCAATCGGCTGTTTGTGAGTTATAAAGTTAGGCAAAACCAACAAAAGTTGTTCGTTCTCGCAGTGTTTCAAAAAAGATGATTGCTTCGTTTGTATCTAAGACTAGTCATGTAGCAAGAACAGCTCTTGAAGCTCGCGGTACTGTTAATGCTGATCGGTATACAATCACTTGTTTGCCTGATGTAATTGCTGAATTGAGAAAAAACCATAACCATCATTCTTCATCATGACAACGCAAACTCACACACAGCACGTATAAAAACTGAATTTTTGAAAGAGCAAAACGTCGAATTATAAATGACTTTTTCACGTTCCCAATAATTAAGGATAAAATGCGCGCTCAACGATTTTCATCGCCTACAGAAGCAGTTGAACCATACAAAACACACATTTTGAGCGTACCACCTCCCGTGCAGAAATTGCCCCATTTAGCCCCATTTATAATAGGGTTCCGACAAGGCCCTGGCCAGTTTTTCTATTCTCAATAAAATGAAATAAATTATAAGAAGGTGCTTAGCGGGTAGCATAATAGGACTATGTGTAATTACTAACATAATATAATCTGATTGTTACGGTTTGCAAAAAGTTTTATTATACTTATATACAAATGATAACATAATTTCCCATTTCTTGATTTTGACCAGAGTTTCTAGGTAAAGCCACAGGTCGGGCATTCGCCAGATGTACTTTCGTTATGCCACACTATAACATTACGCGGCGCTCGCATCGGCGTTCGTGTTCATAACCTATATTGGTCAACCGCATTCGTGTTTTCGTATCAAGTTAAGATATTTTTTGATGTGAAACTTATTAAGTTATAAGAGATAACATGAATAAGAAGAAATAGGCTAGAGAACGTCTTCGCGATCGTGTAAAGAAACATCGAATTAGAGAAGAACTGCAAAATGATTCGAATGAAAGTGACCAATTAAAGAGAAGCAAATTTTGAAGATTTTGGAGCAATTCTGATCATTCATCGAATAATTTCTAAGGTAATGATTATTAATTAATATATAATTATAAGAACAATTGTCATTGAGTGACCCTCTGTGCCATAATACTAGTTACGACAAGTAAATAACATCTGTAAAATATACCCTCTTGCCAAATTCGTTGACATTATATTTGAGGTTAGGATCTTGGTTCTGGCAATGCAAAATGCGAAACAATCTAGAGATAAGTTAATATTGAAAAACTACGACATTAAAATTTTTACTAATCGCATTTAGTTCTCAAATATTTGCAATTAACATATTTTACTCATTTCCGTCAACAGAAGCCGATAATCAAGCACACTTTGACAAAAAGACGAAAACAAGCGCCTCAGAAAAAGCTGTATTAGACGCAATCAGCGTTGCTTTGTCGCATACCAAAGATTGGAAGGGTGGCAGAAAAAAACTGAAAAAGATGTCTTTCTTTACAAATAATAAGTTTTTATAAAAGCAGGTAATTTATATTTATAATCTTAAACGGATTATAGTTTTAAAAAGGCATTCACTAGAAAAGCTGACAAGGCCCTGACTAGTTTCCCCTACATAGGGTATTGGCGAGTCAAAGCGTTACACCCTTGTCAGGCTCTAGTCAGTTTTTCTGACCAGAACCACACCAGAAGTAGGGGAAACTGACCAGAACCCTACTAGGCCCACGTCAAGATTTCTGCACGGGCTTCACAGTGAAATTAGTGTTTTACTAATTGGTTCCAACCACTGAAAAAGTATATAGAATACAAAGGCGAATATTTTGAGAAACAATAAAGCAGTTT
This sequence comes from Andricus coriarius, assembly GCA_932066315.1. NCBI lineage: Eukaryota > Metazoa > Arthropoda > Insecta > Hymenoptera > Cynipidae > Andricus > Andricus coriarius. The sequence continues at coordinate 20,266 of CAKNWT010316609.1, forward strand.
ATTTGAATTTAAAAAATTTCTTTTCATTACTTTGACAAAACTTTCGGAGTGTCTCTCTAGCACAAAGCTAGTCAGCATGAGGAATAGCAAGGGTGAAATGTTATATGATACAGACAGGATACTAGACGCTTTCAGAGACTCCTTCAAGACATTATTGGGAGGTGAAGACATATGGCAGTACAACTGCGACATAGATCACGGTACTTTGAAAAACCCGGTTGAAAGAATCTGTGCCTCTGAGGTTAGGGATATAATTAAGAATTCAAAGAATGGCAAGGTTGCTGGTGTAGACGGTATTAACGCTGAAATTCTTAAATACGGTGGAGATTGCATATACTAATACTAACTGCTGTGAGGACATAAATGGTGTAGGAGTAAGGTCCCAAACGTATGTGCTCGGAATGCAAATTAATAAAAGAGTCACTGCACCGTTTTCAAGGTTACAGCAGTGACGTTTTATTCAGTTAAAATCTTGAGCGCTTAGCGTTCGGCTGTTTTATGGAGCGCATGACATATATCTTTAAAATAACCGCGCTTTATGTCGAACGGTTCTTGTCACCTTATCTGGGCTCACGGAAGCATGTTTTTAATTTCAGGCTACATCTCGAGCGCTTAGCGTTCGGTTGGTTAGACTAGCGCGCGAAGTATACTTTGGTAATATTAACCTCATTTGATATTATTCTTACCGGTGTACCGTTTTCAACGTTATGGCAGTGACGTTTTATTAAATTCAAATCTTGAGCGCTTAGCGTTCGCCAGTTTTCAGATGCGCGCAATATAGAGCATTATCAAACTCGCATTTGGTTCGAGCCTCGCACCGCCGTCGTCTCTCCCCTTCCAGCATATATATGGGGATTCATTATTTTCACGAAATTGAGCGCTTAGCTCCATATAGCGCGAAAACTGTCCATTTTTCTTAATTTGTTTTTGCCGGATCTTTCACTAGGCCCTTATAATCTACATATTCACCAAGATTCAGCCAAATCCACCGAAAGCCATTTTCCCATACATTTGGTGCGGGGTCCTTTATGTATCGAGTTGGGAGAAGTTCCAGATGACTGGAAAAAGATGATTATCATCCTAATATACAAAGGAAAGAGAAATAAAAGCGACTGCAATAATTACAGAAGTCCAATGTGGATTGATGCCAGGAAGATCTTGCACGGATCAAATATTTAGCTTTAGACAGATAACAGAAAAAAGTTTAAGGTTGTGTGTAAAAAAATCTCTTTAATACCCGCGCGGGAAATGCGATTTTGGTACTTGGGCGCGAAACAGTAAAAGTGATCGATTCCACGATCGATGATGAGTCCGTGTGTTAAAACATAGTTTTCCACTCTACTGACGGGAACGTTTGGAGATATTAGACTTTTCACATCAATTGTTAGTTTACCGTGCTCTGCGTAACAGAATTGCCACCATTGCCATCTACTTTTAAAGCTGGTATAACTGTTTTGATAAGTATCAAATTAAGTATCGAGCGTAATGAACTTCTGCAAGCACATTCACATCAATAAACAAAACCTGAAAATCAAAGGGCAAGTCTGAAACGAATTTGAGTGACGACGAATATTTAGATTGTCTGACGCCTCAAGAAATCCGTAATTTGGATGCCGATGCCGTGACAAGCAGACATTACATATTTTCGTGGTTGCATCAATGGATCGTGGAACCCATCACTTTTGCTGTTTCGAACCAGGCCCCGAAATCGCATTCCCCTTTGCGGTATGTAAAGAAAGTAATACGTTGAGCAAGTGGGGGACAAGTCGATTTCCAAATAGCATGGTCACCGCGCTCACCTCACTCATGCGGCAACTTTATGCTCGTTGAGAATCTCCTACATCCCCCAGTCGGTTAACAATGTACTATTACTCTGCATCTGTTGACCTAGAAAAAGCGTTTGACAATGTTGATAGAAGTAAACTTTGGGAAGTCCTGAAAGAGTACGGAGTCAATGGATGCCTCCTACAAGCAATAAAAACAATATATACATGTAGCAAACGAGTGTGAGCGTAAATGGGCAACTAAGTGACTAGTTCGATATTATGCAAGGTGTTAGGCAAGGATGCGTTATGTCCTCATGGCTATTTATTATATTCATGAACAAGTGTCTAAGAATGGCCCTATTAGGCGAAAAAGGTGTGGATCTCGGGACAGTAAAGGTGCGTGGATTAGTGTTCACAGATCATCAGTTTGTCATGGAAGAGTCAGCCGAAGGCTTGTATATAATGTTAGGGAGACTGAAAGCTAGCATTAAAACATAGGTCTCAAAATTAACGTGAATAAAAAAAAATTGTGGGTTTGAAAGAAAGGGTGAAAACACAATATGCAGCATTGTCTTAGATGATGAGAGAATAGAACAATATGATAAGTACGTGAATCTTGGTATTTAATTTAATGCTGACGGATAGATCGATGAAGAGATAGAGAGGCGCATACACGAGGGTATAAAATGGCTAAAATGGCAATATATTATTCTGTATTTACACACACTGTGCTGTCAAAGAATGTGGTGTAGAAGAGACACTGGTTGAAAACTGTGAAAAAGATTAATTAAGATGGGTTTGGTCATATTAAGAGAATAAAAGTTGAATTACTTAGGAAACAAGTATATCGAGGTAAAGTAAGTGGTATTCACAATTTAAAAAAATATTGTTATGATTTTCTTAGAGTGCATGAAAAGAGCTTTCTAAAATACTATAATAAAAGTCCAACCGGATAATCCTAAAAGAAGTTATACCAACGTGAATGTGAAAAAGCACCTGAAAAAGTGAAAAATTTTAAGCCCCTGTATATTGACAACCGATGATAAATGGACCTATGGTTTTGTGAATAAATATAGGTCCACTAGGACTATAATTCAGCCAAGTTTTAACCTGCAAAAAAAAAAGAATTTTACATGGGAACATTTGACGTATTCTGCCCCATATACAAGTAAAAAAAATTTAGCTCTGACAGGGCATTATTCCTCCTTATGGCTAAACATTTAGCTTAAAACGATCGAAGGAATTTATCAAGATTTCTGAAGCAGCGAAAGTGCAAATATATATAAAATGTTATATTTAACAGAATTTTTGGCGGGGTACTAAGTCTGTTGCCACATCTATTCAGCGGAGTCGGCTTGCTTCTGGAGTTGCTATTGTCTTAAAGGATACTAACAATGATTTTATCATAAAACTCTACATTTGGAGCCATTAAACGTTTTCCTGTCTTCATTCGTTCTTCAGATAAAGTATTTGTATTGCATTAAAGAATGTTGCAAGAATATCTGTAAATTTTTTCCGATTTTTCCTAACGTCGACCGCTTTCTGGGAACAGGTGAAAGCCCACGCTTGTAAACGGAGGTTGAATTCGAAAGAGTTGCATCAAAAGAAGTAAGGGGCCTCGACTTTTGACCCCGACTTTAGCAGTAATTTCACTTTGTACTACTATAGGTGGTCTCCACTTAATTTAAAATTTATTGTAGGTAAATCATTATAAGCTTATAATAATTTCCTCTCCAAAATATTTGTTTAAGGGAATCAAAAGCAACTTTAATAATAGATTTAATGCTTTCACGATGATTCATTATGATGTATTTAAATTTTAAATTTTAAATTTAAAGCTTTTTCGGGTTTCAATCGTGTGTAAAACTACGACTACGAGCTTGCCGACTTTTCGTGAACATTGCAGTTCACTTCTTCAGAGCTGACCTAAACTGAAGTTTCAGGTTAGGTTGTTCTTACATATTCTCTACGATGCCTGTGATTGGCCAGAGCGCCCCATGGTAGGGACTGCTCGAACTTGATTGTCCAATCAATTCTTTTTTAAAAAACCCGGGAGGACAGAAAGC